>JAOTQH010233818.1:0-13447 GCA_025631255.1 Cornus kousa
GTACTCTATATATATATATATATGTATGTATATGTATGTATACATTTGAGGGAGATTTTGTACATAATAGTGGCATTCCTGAGCGGATAAAGAAAAAGAAGAATCCTCTCTCAGATTTTGCTGCAAATCTCAGGAGCAACTCTCAGGTCTACATTGAATTACTCAAATTTTCATACCACTCACAATCTGATTCACGTGCTTGACACGAGCAGACTCTAGCCGTAGAAAAGTGCTCTGAATTTCATTATAATGGCATTCTTTGGAACGGTGAAGGAACGCGCTTAAATTGAGCGTTGGGGTTAACACTTTTCTAACACAGCAGTAATATGCAACGTGTAGTAGAAGTCTTTAACATTGATGGCTGACGTGGCGTGCATGCAAATCCCACTAATGTTAGCTAATTGGAAACATTGGCTTTGAGCCATTGATTTACAATATCACAGCACATCCTCATTGGGAATTGGAAAATCGGATTTTCTTTTTGTGTTATATTTTTTGATTTTCCTACGTCCTACAGGTCAATTAATTTTAAATGAATTTAAGTCAAGCATCCACAAATTGATTTTTTCGTTTATGAAAGAATGCTCTTATTAGGCAGAAAAAAAATTTCTCCTTTTGATGAGGTGATAAAATATCAACATGTGTTTAAATTTTTTTTATTTAAAAAATGATGAATATAGGCAATAAAAACTTCAAGAAATATAAATAGGTTATTCAATTGACTTTTCCTACAACGGGAAAGTTACCGGACTCTATGGAATCGTTTCAAATTTCAACTCGGCGTCATGAATCTAGAGTTGAACCCATTGCCGGAGCCATAAAACGACACCACCAAAGATGAACACAAGCGATCCATTAGCCCGCCACCACCAGTGTCTATAAAGGACGATATCGATGTGAAGGTGTACAGATTCGAAGGCTATCAGCGGTGGAATGGTAAACTACTTGTCAACTCACAACTCACATGGTCTGATTCACTAAAACGAAAAACATTATTTAATTTTAGATTCAAAAAACACATAAGTAATATATATCGCTGCATAAGAGAAAGAGAGCGAAGGGTTAAGGGTCAATTTCTATCTCCTATAATCATCGTTTTCTTTTCTTTTAAAATTTTAACACCTGTTGATGTTTTATTGAGTCACTTCATCTTAAGAAAAAGGTTTCTTCTTATGCGGCCTAAGGTATGCATTGTTCTTAGTTTATTATGTATAATAGGAGTATTTTTTTGTACCAAAAATTAAAGATAAAATAATTTATTATATTTTCAATACTTCAAACAATTGACAAAGTTATACACGTGCACAAAAAAAAAAAAAAAAAAAAAATAAAGTTATAAACCATAAAAAAGAATAAAAATTAATTAAGTAGCATTCGATCTTAAAGAGATTGCTTGCAACATGCAAATAAATACCAGTGATATCTTTTGAGGGGTTCAAGTTTCGGTATGGAGTCGTGGACAATGTGTGTGTAAATTCTGGCCCAAAAAAAAAAATTGCATAACAAATATTACATACTAATGATATCATCCTGTTAGTCCCATTCAACTTTGTCTTTGAAAGTGTATTGAAATTAAAATAAAAAATAAAAAATTTAGCTCAAATTCAATACTTTCAAAAACAAAATTAAATAATTTTAATATGAAATTTTTATAGATATAATCTTCATAACTTTCTCAAAACTTGTACTATTAATTGGGGTGGTGTTTGTTTTGGCTATAAAAAACAATTAACAAATGCAAACAACTTGTTTAAACAAATATTAATGCACATCAACTGAGATGATACGATCTCGACCTCTTCTCTTTAAAGTAGGGAGGTTGCTTGAAATTTTGAAAAATAAATAAATAAATTTGCTTAAACAGATGGTGCAGTAAGAAATATGTTACAGAAGTTTCCATGACAACCATAATCCCACAAGAATTTTAATTAAGCATATGAATGGCGCCGACTATTTGAGCTCTGTATGTTGGCTGTCATTCTCCGTATCCCAGAAAAAGGTCGGTATCGGAATCTTTAATGTTATACTCTATGAGCTGCGTACAATTTGAACCATCTCGCAAGAAATTAATAATTATATATGACTACTTGTCTTATTTTTATATATTTCTTCTACAGCTTATGTTCAAGATTACCTGTTGAAAAGGTCGGTTAATCAACCAAAAAATAATCATAAAAAACCGCCATTTCTGATTTGTCGGTGTCTGCAGTATACAATTGTATAATACTAAGAATATATATGACACACTTATGTGACACACTTTGTATAAGTAACTATGTATGTGGCTTAATTAATTGTTTGACTTTGTAGGTCCATTGCTTCTTTTATTCCTTAAGTATATGTTAGGATTAGATAATCGATGATCTGGGGTGTCTAAGTACTTGAACCCTAGTGAGTAGTGGCTGTTGTTGCCACGTGTACGTATGACAGTTCAATACCAACCGTGAAGAATTTTTGATATTATATACCAGGATGTTACGATAATAATATTGTATAATCTGTTGGATTTTTTTTTTTTAATTTACGGGAAAGTTTGCATTGCTAGTGTACATGCATGAGTGACAGACAGCTGTACACCGAATGAACTTGAACTCAATTATTCTATTAACTGTATTTTTTTAGTGTAAAAAAATACTCCAATAAATAGTTTTTAAATCCTTCTTCTCATAGTTACAAAAATACCGTGTCATTATCTTAATTTGGATTAAGTTATCTGTGAAACTAATTTATTAAATATAGTGATAATTACAACAATAATGTGTGACATTGTTTATGGTTGGATAAAGACGAGAAATGTATGAGGAATCTAAATTCAAAATGTTAACCGTGTAATCGTAAATTTAGTATCTTTTTTAATTTCTTTGTGACAATTATATATGAATATCTTATGTTATTACTTGTGTAACAACGCATTATGTTAAAGTATGAGGTATGGTGCTCTCCAGTAATGTTCAATTGCTTCTTGGTAAGAAGGGAGCAATATAATCACTTTTACTCACGGTCTTAGAATTTAATCCAACGGTTACTGGGGAGAATAATTATTTTAGAAAATTAATATTATTTTAATTAAACATTAATTATGAAATGACTATATTGGATACATTTTTAAAGAAAAAAATATATTTAACTATGAATTGTCATCACCCCACCACCACTATCACCTCTACCCCACCACACCACCTCCACTCAAACAGATTTGATAGTTACTTTTGACTAAGAATTACCAAATTTACAAATTAATTGGCGTCCTTATAATTATTGGTGTATATGGTGGTGGTGGGTGGCAGTATGGTGGTGATGGAGGTGGCAGTATTGTAGTGTGGTTGGGGGAGGTGGTCGTGGCAGTGGGGGATGAGGTGGATGGTGGTGTCGGACTGACAGTAATGAAAAGGGGCATAGTTAAAGTTTAATCAGATTAAAAATATTATTATTTAAAAAATATATATATATATATATATCCAATATAATCATTTCATAATTAATGGTTAATTAAAAGAAATACAATTACCTAAAATAACTATTATTTCAATTAGCCTAGGATTAGATCTTAAAGGTTATGAGTAAAAGTGAGTATATTGCTCCCTACTCACTAGGGAGCAATTATGAATAAAAGTGAGTATATTGCTCCTTACTCACCAAGGAGCAATTGAACACTATTGTGGTGCTCTCTATTTAAATTTTTATATTTATAAATGCATAGTGACACGCTAGCACTTTAGGCTGACACAAATCTCTATATTTGTGGCCAGCATGCGGGCTAATTGGGTTAACTATGCATATAAATTTTAATTTATTTTAAGGAGTTGTGAGAGAAAGTGCCTTGCACCTTATATTTAGTGACGCGATTATGGTGTGGAGCTCGAAGTGGTGAGTGGAGCCTCACACCATGCGTTTGGCTCTCCAAAAGAAGAGTCAAACCGTTAAACATTGCAGCGCACTAAAGATGTTCTTATGGTTAAATACACAATGATAGTTTAACAAATCTGATGACGTGATATATATGTTCATGGTCGTTGAATGAAAACACGAAAATATTTGTTTAGAATTTGTATAATTTGTCACTCATAAAATAGTTATGAATAACTTAAAAGCAGAAAACTATTTTTAAGATATATATAAAAAACAATTCTCCAAAAACAAAATTTTTATAACCGAATTTACAGAAAATTAACTTTTGTCCATCTTTTTGTGTTGCATTACTGATCTAGCTTCCACACAAAAAATGTGTTAATTTGTTTGAACTGTCGATCTTAGGTCCAAAACCACCAATTCATTCAATATAGATCGTCAAAATACATATCATTACACACAGTGTTCTTATCTTGACCTCCCTACATGCACGATTGTTGAAGCTAGCTCTCGTCATTTGCTCTTGTCATTTAGTCATGCCATTAAATATAACTTGGACAAAACAGGTATCCTTCAAATACATACAGCACATTCATAGTACCTACACACCTTATATACTCTCACCTAAGTTGCTTTGGGTGACCAATATATACAGGTCAAGGGGCCAGTTGATATATATAAGTATCAGTATGTATTTTATGGCATGCGTTCATGTACCTTACAATGAACATAACATATTCGAACTTTTACGTTCTCTGAATTCATTGGCCGGCCTGAAAACACCTCAAATTCCCAATAATGCCCTTGCCAATAAATCATATTCATTCTAAATCGTAATGATGTCGAGGGCATTACGGTCATTTTGCAGGGAGAAATATTCTCAGAGAACCTCGTGTTTACAATATTCTCAACAATGTGAATTATTTGGTGGGTAGAAGGATGAGGTAAGGGCAGTTGGAATATATTTTAAATATGTACAGTAGCACATAAGAAACAAAATGTAGTTTGGAAGATGATAGTGACGTGGGCTTATCAGTTTATGGGTGGCCTTTACAACTCTCCAATGGTGTTTGAGATTCCTAGCTAGTGTTGTTGGTGGTCTGTACATAGTCGTCTCCAGTCACCACTATGAATATTTAATTGAAGAAATCATTAAGATTGAGCGACTGTGGAAGAAAATATTTGAGACAGATAACGTTCTAAACAAACCTACAAGAAGAGACAAGAAATTAAACAGGGCATATCATTTAGTTTTTTCAGTGGACAAATGTTGAGTTTTAGAACGTACATGAGATTTTGCTAGGGTTTCACAGTCGTCCATCTAAATGATTGAGGAATTCAACACATATATGATGGTTTCCTCAATCAATCATTACCACGTGTTAGTTTTTTCTTCTTGATTCATCGTCAGTCATTATTAGCGATCATAATTAGCAAATCTTTTAAAACATTTACTTTGTGCAGCATATAAATATTAGGATTAAAACATTTAAGGTTCTTTAGAACAGTATTTGTCCGCTGTAGTTTTTTCTTCCTGATTTATAGTTAGTAATTGTTAGCGACTATAACTAGAAAATCTTTTAAAACATTTACTTTGTGCTGCATATAAATATTAGGATTAATGTATTTGCAAAAACATTATTATTATTATTATTATTATTTCTCTTCTTCTTGTCCTTTAAATATATTGTTGTAATTTTAATGTTGGTATTTTATATCTTTGAATATTTTTACTGCAAATATTTGCAAATTACAAGAAGATAATTGAATTGATTAATTATTGCACTTCTATTTTTCAATTTGATGTTTTCTTGTACTATTAATTTTCATGTGAGTTATGAAAAAAAGAAAAATTGTTCATATTCAATATGCCTCTTTTTTTTTTCTTTTTTCTTTTTTTGTTTTTGTGAGTTTTAAAACTAAATTTTGTTAATAAATATTGATTTGCAGATGCCTCGATAATTCAATGGGTTAGTACATTCGGTGAATTTTGAAATGCCAAATTTTAACCGTATGAATTAGCGTCTTTGGTGAATTTTAAAGTGTCAAGTTTCGACTCTCTGCATCTCCTACTCCTAATCTAATTTTTAACTTTTCTTATAAAAAAAAAAAAGAGAGAGAGAGAAAGATGGAAGAAGAAGAATATTGATTTGATCTACCTTCAATCTTATCTTCATAAATTAATGTAATAATCTTAATAGCCCACGAGCAGTCAAATTTCTCATTTAGTTTCGTGTAAATCAAATACTCTTATATATCTTCTTACATTAGGACCCTGTCATATCATATTCATATCCCTCATTCCTTGTCACCATGTGCACAACTAAATCAATAACGCCAACAAACTGCATTACTAATTGGGAAGAATTATTTATTATGCAACAATTTAACATTTTATGTCTATTTATTTTTGGAAGGAAACAGAACTTAAAATTGCATATGAGAGGACCCTGATGCCTTAAATTAAGTCACTGAAATTTCCTTACTTGCACTCCTTGGTGATAGTAAAATAATTAATTTACTAATTATTAAACTAATTCTTTATAAGATAATTAGATATACATGAAGTTTAATTTAGACTTTATTTATTATTTTATGAAGTCAGCTTGTGAAGTTTCGAAAATTTGAAGTTGACCAAAATGTTTATGTGAACTTTTAAAAACATTGTTCATTTGTCTAAATTATTCTTATATTTTTAGATATCACTTTTGTACATCTATATACTAATCTTGTACACAGAGGTACCAATCTTATGTACATAGTTACATTTTATTTTGTAGACCTTGTCATCAAAATGGTTTGCAAAAGAAAGGTATATATATACCTTCAATTTGTGCATTAAGTGTTACTTATGTAAAAATAATAATAATAATAAAAAAAATAGTATAAAAAAATAGTAAAAGTCGTTTGGACAAATAGAGAGTAATTTTTTTTATGGCTAGGTTAACAATTTAATTAATTTTTTTTTTTTTCCAAACATTATAAAATGGTAACCAATAGTCCAAATATTCATGTATGCATAATATATTATCTAATACAAGACAAGTTGCTAGTTTTTTTAACTTGTTATAACGAAACAATCCAAACCGGCCCGGTCACTTTCTTTTTGTTCTTCCGTGCATGAGAAAGGTCAGAACCAGTGAACCACCATTGATCAATATTTGAGTTAATAATGCGTTTTTGTTTTGGAGCACTGTCTGTATGTGTGTCTGCATATGTGTATACATAACCGATCATCTTAGATTTGCTTTGCTATGGCTATATTTAGATATATATATATATATATACATATACACACACACACACGTCTGTATATACAACATCATTTTGGTGTTGTCACCACGCACCACAAGACGATGCTTCCAATTAATAGGTGGAATGGTGGATGAGTAAATGTATGACGCGGCGTTGTACAATTACGATATCATCATGGTTATGGAGGACTTGCTGCAGGTGCATGTATGATCAGACTCTAGGTAGCTAGCTAGCATGGGGAGGCTGACAAGGATGGTGATGTATATGCTCTGAAATATAGGCTTTTCTTCAGTAGTGGACATCTATATATATATATATATATATCAGCTTTGCCACACTATCTCGCACAAGATAAATGAACTTAAATGGTATGTGTGTGTGTGTGTGAGAGAGAGAGAGAGAGAGATTATTCGGCTATCTGGCTGGCTGGCTCGCTAGCTAGTTTGATAATATATAGTACTATATAGATAGTTAATGATCAATCAGTGTATTATTATGTTGATGAGATTAAGTGGCTAAGTGGTAGACTAGATTAGCAGATTAATTTAATAATTTATATACTGAGAATTACAATGTGATTATATATATATATATTGGAGCTCTCATTGAATCATATATGCTGTATTGGAGCATTGGGGATCATAGCTTTTCTTACATGGAATCAATTCAAGGAAGAATGCAATAACAACCATGCACTCTCTCATACTCTACTTTACCGCGGAAAAAAATAAAACATGCTATCTGTGTGTGTGTGTGTCCGAGAAACCATTACATATTTGCGTGTTAGTGGAATGTTTTGACTTGAAACCAAATGATCAATCGTTTGCATTATTAAGTATTTAATTCCATTGTGTTGTTTTAACATTTAAAAAAAAACAAAAAAACAAAAACAGACAGACACATTGTTTATATTTTTAAGGTTTAAGAAGGATCATTTTTCAGTTCTACGAACACCAATTCTGGTTCTGATAGTGAGGACTCCCTTTCTTGTATGTAGAAGATATATATTTTTGCATTTATCTAAAAAAAAAAAAAGTTATATATTTTTGTCTCACAAACAGCCCTTTACCAATTAAACAATTAGTAGTGAATTAATGTGATATATGATGCGACTGAATCCAAATTCGAGAAATGACTTTCATGAACCGTACTGTTTTCTCAAAAGATTTGTTAGCCCAGTGTAGCCTCGATCTACTAGGTATGAAATGAATTGTGATATTCACGTGTTTCTGTATACCGTCTTTATGCATATACAAATATATGTATATAGAGAGGGGTAAAATTTTTTAGAAGAAAATAAATTAAAGAATACACACTCATAATTTCCTTTTATGAGAACATCATAATAGAGAATAAATTAAAATTCCCGGCCATGGAATGCTTTCATGTATGATCATTCGTTTGAAATGTTGGACACTTGTCTATCGTTATTCTAAATGAAAATGACTCGTTTTGGACGGAAAATACATCATTTCAATAGAAAAAAAACTTATGAGAATCCCCACACTCATAATTTTCTTTTATGAGAACATCGTAACAAAGTAATAAATTAAAAGAAAATGTTTTTCAAGTTCAAACACGTATCCGAAATTCCCACGAAATGCTTTCGTATCGCACCATTCAGTTGAAATGTTAGGCGCTTATCTATCTAAATGAAAATGACTCGTTTGAACGGTAAATATATCCTCCCATTAAAAAATCACTTATTCTCCCTTTCACGGGTTTAATACGTAGTGTGACATATGTAATACATTGAACAAAGAGAAAAAAAGTGTGATTGGCTTCCGTCATTCTTGAATGAACAGGACAGATTCATTTGTAATATTGCTTCTCACCATGTATTGGGACTTTTTATTCTCAAAGTGTCAAACGGTACAATACATCCAACAATTCCCCCAAAATAAAAGGAGATAAGTCCTCTATGATTAAGTGGATGATATATTAATTTATTATATTGAAGAACACTTGTGTTGTTGTTCTCGAACAAAACAAAGTGTCTTTTTTTAGTAAAAAATGCATTTGGACACCATCATTTGTGCTTCCCATTCAAATCAAAATAATGGAGAAAGAAGACACAACTGATGGTAGTCAAGCTCAAACATCAAAGAAGGTTTTAATAGGTACACATGGGGCCCTCCTAATATTTAGAGTTGACCTTGATATTGATAGTTCATAATATGTATCAATGTTCAAAACAAATTCAATTTTGGTGGATACCATTTGTCTCAGGATCATTGCTCTTCCAAGCTTTGGCAATGCACATTCCCAAAATGGGTCCAGTCGGGTGAATTCAATAATAGACACGTCTTGGTATTTTATTCTTTATTCTCCTGAATTTAAATAATAAACATTTGTTGGCATTTCAATCTTCTGAATTCGATAATATAGGTCTTTTGACAATTCAATCCTCTTCCTCTTTTATGTCTTTTGACACTTCAATCCTCTTCCTCTTTTCAGAGTCTGTTCGAAAGAGAATTCAATATTTCTTGATCATAAGTGGTTATTAACTATTCAAGAATTCTTGATTAGGCAGCTCATATCATTCAGCACAGTATTTTGATCTAAGAACTATTCAAGAATTTTTGGTTAGACAGTTCAAATCATCCATACACTTAGATATAAGATTTCAATTCTTCCAATATTTACACTTTCGTCTTAACCACATACACCCCCCTTTTAAAGTGAAATAACACAAGTATCCCTAACTTACAAATAAGAAAATCAAGTATTAGGAGTAATAGTGTGATTGTCATTTATGTTAAGAAGAATATATATATATATATATATATATATATATGTGTGTGTGTGTGCGTGTGTGTGTGTGAGTGCATTTGGTTAGAAGGGTAGTGCATTTACCATTATCCTCCTAATAAAGGGTTTTTTTTTGTTTTGTTTCTTTTTCATAAAGGTATCCAAAGAGGGTTTTTGTCTACTAGTAAGGAAGTCATGCATTATCAGCAATATGTCAATATCCCACTGTATCCATTTCTGAGTAAGCGGTAATACCACACAAAAGCCGTAGAAATAAGGACTAGGCAACAAACTGCATTAGCTAGCATGAACACATTCAATGCATATTATTAATAGATTGAAAACGGGATGGTGCAGTGTAAGAAGACTTGGATTGACTAACTGGGTGGATAACTGGAATGTTGTGATAGGGGGAACCTTCTTGATTTGCCGAACCTGCTTTTAGGGTTTATTAAAAATCGTCTTATCTGCCTTCTTTTTTTTTCTTTTTCCTTTTTCTTGAATAATTTTAAATAGACCGAAAATTGGATGCTCCAATTATTTTATGTGAAAGGAGATTAAATCATTAAATATAATAATATCATTTCTTACTTACACTAAATTTAGTGTGATATATTCGACTCTCTATCACAACTCTTTTTTCTTTTCATACAACTCTTTTTTTATTTTTATAAAACTCACACAACCCGTTCATGCAATATGTTCTTAAACTCACACACACACCCTTTGATAATAGGTATACAACTTATTTTAAATTTTGGTTGAGAATCAAGGTTACTCGGGTATTGTTTAGAAATTATAACAAGTCCCGCCGTGAATTAACAAAATTGAAAAATTAATTATTAAAACATTTCACGTGAGTTAAGTAAAACAGAAAGAACCGAATAGTTCTTCTACTCTTTTAGTTATGCATAAAGTCAAGTTAGGATTAAGTTTAGATCAAAGTTAGTTCTAATCTTTTAGTTATGAATAAAGTCAAATTACAATTAAGTTTAGATCAGAGTTACTTTTGAATTGTTCATTGTCCAATACCCCCAAAATATATATATATATATATATATGGGAAATTACGAGGAGGGGGATTCGAACAAGGGTACACCCGTTCGGGAGGAGAACTTAAAACAAGGGCACACCCAATCGAGAGCAGGGCGCTCTACCAACTGGCTACTGGATAATACTCGTCCAACGAACATAGACATGCTGAGTTATGGCCTCTAAGAGCATCTCCAATGCTAAAAGTCATTTTCGCATGTCAAATCTATATTTTGACAGGTGCTACAGTGTCAAAATGCTACATTTTAACAATTTTGCTCCAATGATGCATTTCATACAAAATGTTATTTCATTCATTTAGTATGACAATGTTGTATAAAACTGAAAACTTTAGCACCACAAACAGTAATAGTAAAGTCCTAAGCATCCATGCGGATGATGCAGCGCAGACTTTCCCCTTTCAGCATGTATTCGAATGCTTTGTTCATCTCTGAAAATGGGACCTCGTGAGTGATAAATTTCTCCACTTCTAGCTCCTACAACATTACGTTACATTTGGAATAAGGACAACGTATGTCAGACCAAAATATTATTATAAGAAGAGCTCATCAACACATCTTTTCTATGGCCCCAGCCCATATAGCTATTGCTATATGTTTTGCTACAATTGAAATAAGAAATAGCATAGTTAAAACATAGCAGCCCAAATAGCATTACATTGGAGAGCCCAATTTAAAGCCCAACTGCTATATTTTGAATTAGCAGGCCATATAGCAACCCCTTTGGAGATGCTCTAAAAGTGTATGATTAAGTTATTATCATACTAGTAACTATTAGATCGCGGCTGTGACTTTTGTTATATGGTGGGCCTGATAGTCTATTTAGGTTAGAAATAGGTTAATTCATTACAATATATATATATAGGTTGGTTTTGACAGAACTAGGTATTTCAAGGTAAGACGCGGAACAGAGAGGCGGCGCAAGAGAGAGAAAAAAAAGAAAAAAATAAAAGAAAGAGATTAGGGTTTTTAATCAAAAAATTCCTTAAGGCAAGTTCTATTTCTTCTCTTTCCCTTTGATTCATAATCTATACATCCTAGATTAATTCCAGGAATTTAATTAAATTAATTAAATATAATTGTATGAATAACAATCTGAAATTTTTGTTCATGTGTTTATATTAATGGGTTTGTGTTGATTTTTTTTTATTATTATTATTTCTGCAGATTACTGTTTTGTTTAATGGTTTTGCCTTAAATATTTTTAAAACTAATTTGATTAATTATAGGATAATAAACTGATGTTTGTTGTTTTGATTAATGAATTTATATTAAATATTTTATTTACTTGAATAGATTCATTGCGGACTAAAGTGCATGATTTAAAATACACATGCTAAGTATGAAATTTAATTTATTTAAAAAGATTAAATTAATGGTTGAATATTGTAGGATTAGATTATTATTATTATTATTATTATTATTTAACAATTGTTTGGATTTAAATGAATTTAATCATATTATGGATGGGTACAAATTTAATTGAGATGTATGTTAATTTCTTATGATGAAAATTAAATGCATGTTACCTAAAATTGTTATTTTTTTTTGCTCAATTAGATTCAAATGATGTATAATATGATTTATATCATGTTTATTTGAATGATTAGATGTCAATGTATTATTTGCATCATCTTTGGGATTTGAAACTTTTACTTGGTTATGTTATGGATAAATGCACCATTATGGGATGGGGGCATATTAAGGACGGATTAATTTACAAGTTAAGTTATACCTATTTAAATTTATAAGGGAACAGATTAACTGATGAGTTAAGTTCTACTTATATTCGTGTCAGGTCAACAAATATAGTTGGATGACATACTTGGTTTACTTTTATGTTTTGGGTATGATGGATTTATACATGTATAGATATATGCCATGATATAAACTTGAGTCTCAGGATCGATGGTTAGGGGATGCATTACTGGATTATGATACTTAATGGTGTACCCTGTTAGGTTTAGGCACTTATGCCCACTTTGTGTGCATTTTTGCATGATGTCTACTAGTCAGGTTGAGACTGTCTTGTAGTCTAGTGAGAGTCTTTTAGTGTTTATATATATATATATACACACACACACACATACGAACTACGTAGCTATTGTTGAGTTGACTAGGATGTATATGTTTATCGGGTTTCTGTTTGGACTGTAGTAGAGTAGAACTTGTTTGTGGGCCTAACCCACCAATATTTTTGAGGTGTTCGTCAGTTTCAGACTTAGAGGTTGTTCGTGCTGAGCAGATATAGTCATTCACTCTTTCGGCTCTACGTTAGATTCTCTTTCATGTTTTAGTTATTGGATTTATTTTATTTCAATTATTTTCAGTTTGGATTTGAGTAGGGATCCACGCGATGGATTCCCAAGTTGTAATGGTATCAGAAGATTGAATAAGATATTTTGGAGGATTATTTATTTATTAAATTTGAGAATTTATTATTTAGTTTCCTCCCGCTTATTATTTATTATTTTTGTATTCAAATGGTTGTTTAAATATTAATTGTTTGATATCCTTCGATTCTGTGCTCGAACTTGATC
>JAOTQH010233828.1:0-13445 GCA_025631255.1 Cornus kousa
TATATATACAATGTAAAGTCATCTACCATGCACAAACCATTTTTGGAAACACAATACATGCCCTAAATTCACAACTACTATGGCATGAAGAATGTTGAATAGACATTAAGCAATTTGTTATTCTTTATAACACTATCATTCAACAACAAATATATATAATCTCACAAGTATGACATTAGTTTAAATTCATAATTTAAACACCTAATCGACATAGGATATATACTCAATCACGAATACAATAAAGATAAAAATTAATTAATTAAAACAATTAATTTCTCTAGATATCATTTCTTATCCAATCATGCTCAATTTAATATATGTTCTAGCACCTATCATGGTCATTTCATAAATCACCTCAAAACTTGATTTAAATCATAGGAACATAATAATGAAAATTAATTAATAAATCAGTTTCCTTCCATGGTGGCTAGGTTAGGGTTTTTGAGAGGAAAGTGATGAA
The DNA here is from genome assembly GCA_025631255.1 of Cornus kousa. Lineage (NCBI taxonomy): Eukaryota > Viridiplantae > Streptophyta > Magnoliopsida > Cornales > Cornaceae > Cornus > Cornus kousa. The sequence continues at coordinate 461 of JAOTQH010233828.1, forward strand.
TGAAAAAGAAATGAAAACCCTAGGCTAAATGTGGTGGATTCCTCCACTCACTAGGTGCTCTTGAACTATCTCTCACACACACACAATGCAAGAATTAATGTGAAGCCTACACTTGTCACAAATCTAAGGTTCCTTCTTACACCAAATCCCTAGCCTACACTTGTCAACCATCCAAGCCAACAAGTGCTCCAATCATAGTCCAACAAATGGGTGAATCTCCACCCTCCAAGTGTCACAAGATCATCCTCCTAAGTCTCCCCACCCTAATGCCAACAAGTGGCACCATGAAAATGTGACACTTGTCATATTTTCTGAAAATTGCAAAAAGATCCTTTTTGAAAATATCTTCTAAATTAAATTACAAAATTGTCCCCAAGACGAAAAATAATTACTTTACAAAATTACACAAAACCCCCAAAAGTTAAGAATAATTACTAGAAGTTATGCATCCATGGCTTTTATAAGAAAAGTAAACATTTAACATGCTTTTCTACAAAAGTAAAAATGTAGTTATCATGAAAATTAAAATTCATGGATATATGCAAAGCTGGAATCGAATCCGAGCACAAAAAGTGAGGTCATGCAAGGAAAAATAAAAAAATGACTAAAGGACGAAATAGGAAAAAAGACAAAAAAATGAAATTTGCCGAAAAAGAAAAGAAGGAAAATGATCGAGTCATTACATGAATTTTTTAGGATTAAGAGCTTATACATCTCAGAACTTCAATCCAATGTGTCAACTCACTATTTATGTAATTATCCATTATTTTGTTGTTTTATTTTCTTACTTAATTCAAACAAGATGGCATTTTGATTTTATTTTTTTATCCTTTAGATATAAATTTGGAGGTACTTGGAGAGAAAAACTAACTATTAGAGATGATAAGGATCACATAACCTAATTCTTGTAATATATGCATCTCTTCCCAAAAAGCTCCTCAACTAAATGTCAACCGTGACACCACCAAACTATAACTCAAATTCATATTACAATCTGCTAAATATCAAATTATCCATATGAAAAATTACAAACACGAAACTACATATCACACAAGCCCTCAATAGTAAAATGGTGTATCCTCTCTCAAAACATAAAATAAAAAATAAAATCAACATATTCAAAATTACATATGACACTGTAGATTTAATCATTACACCAAGAATAGATAAAAACCATGTAGATGACAAATAGATCCCTTGTTTGACATAAGCCATCCTCTAAAAACAAACCAAATTTCAGCAGTTATATGTCTAGGACGAAGGAGCTTTCAAAGTGTTCCCAATGTCAATGACAAAACGGAATCTAACGTCAGCTTTTTCAAGACGCCCCATGGCAGTGTTCACATAGTCCATCGGAATAACCTCAACATCAGCTGTTACATTGTGTTTTGCTGCAAAGTCAAGCATCTCTTGCATTTCTTTAATCCCTCCAGTGTTACTACCAGCCACAATTTTTCTCCCTGTCAGTCCACATTCCACATTAGTTATCATTTCTAATAAGAGAAGCTGAAGAAACAAATACATAATAATAAGCTATGCTGCCTCTGTTCACTTTGCTAGACTTATGAAGGGGCATAAAATCCCACTAGACCAACTTCAGCCCAGTCCACCAGTTAAGGGAAGGGCCCAGTGGTCCCCCAGCTCATTTACTCTCATTCGTGTGCTGACTGAGAGTAAGGCCCAAAAAGAGATCCAACCCGTTTAGCAAGGATAAAGCCCATATTATCCCAAGCTTTAGAAAAAGCAAAATGATTCTTAAGGCAAGGATAAAATTCAATAAATAGAAAAATAGAAGGAATGTAAAAGGATTTGATTGAAGTGTAACAAATTTACTTTCCTAATAAAGAGATAAAATTCTTGCACATTCATCAGGTACCGTCTGTGGGAAATCGACGAGTGATTTTTCAATTCAATTGATGACACAGTTATATTCCGAGACAACAATCGGCGAAGGGAGCACACAGCACCAAGAGATTGGCCGGAATAATCAGTAGGAGGATCTTTGGCAACTAATCCAAACCTTGCATAAGGAGAATGCAGAGGTTATGTAGATGTTGCACTGAGAGAACGCAGAGCTCCGATCATGACTAGAGTGTGGATCGAAGGCCCACCATCCACCACCACCGCTGAATCAAATAGCAGTGAATGAGATTGACCCACAGAACGATCGCATTGGCTCCATCCACCATGACCGTGTTAGATCCATCCACCATAATTCACGTCTAAGGGAGCTTGACCATAGACAAAGAGAATTATCGGTCGATTAAGAGAGTACTAGGAAAACAAACGCTCAGAGATCGGCATATACCAAGTGTTCGAAGAAATGTCGAGGTCAGATATCCAAACGGTAGTTCAGCGAGAGGTCAACGTACGGCATAAAGATTTGAAAGTGCCCACACAACCAGATATGGCCGCCAAGGCCTCCACTGATATGGTTGATTCACCATTCACTGAAAAATTATTGAAGACACCTAAGCCGAGGAAGTTCGTTATCCTATCCTTTGCATCGTTCGACCGCTCAACAGACTTAATGGACCACGTTTACTATGTCCAGCTGAAAATGGCTTTGCACAACGATGAAGATGACCTGATGTGCAGAGTGTTTCCAACAAGTTTGACCGGACCAGCTCTTAAGTGCTTTAAACACTTGCCGAGAGGGTCTATCGAAGGTTTTCGCCCATTATGCGAGGTGTTCATAATGTAGTATTTTAGCAATCAACAGATCCTGAAGAGTGTGTCTAGCCTATTCCCTATAAGGCAACACAAGGGAGAGAGGCTACAGGTTTTTCTCATTAGGTTTAACCTCGAGTTGAGCTTGGTCAAAGGATGTGATCAGCGAGCAGTAGTTATAACTTTCAAGCTAGCTCTTGTCCCTGGCTCTTTATTCCATGGTGCATTGGTGCACAAGATGCCTATGAGTATGGGAGATGTGGAACAAAAAGCAAAAGGCAACATACAAATGGAGGAAGAGGAGGCCATGCGAGTGCATCAGGCCACTATATTTACAGTAGATAGTCGTTCGCGTGATAAGATCATGGGGTAGAAGTTACCGATCTAAGGGCCGCCATAGGCTCCATGGTGGCCACTAAAGAGCTAAAGGGAAGACTAAGCCTTCATACTACTAAAATCCTCCTTGGCCAAGCTTTATTATTAGAACAACAAGACCAAGCACACACTACCACAGCCAATAAGACAGCTGATCGAGTAGATGGACCAGTCCAAACATTGTGCCTTTCATTGTGACTTTGGCCATCAGACCAACGAATGCAGGAATCTTAGAAGGTAGGTGGAAATGATGATAGCTAAGGGAGAGTTCTCCAACTATGTGTTGTTTAAAGGATAATTTAATCCCACTTAGGCTCCAAGACCAAATACACAAGGCAGGGTGCATAATAAGGAGAACCCTAGGAGGTCTAACCAGTAAGAGTCATTAACACCATCCATGGCTGTCCCGAGGGGGATGAAAAACTGAAGAACTACTTTAAACATGCCTAAGGTAAGCATAGAAGCTGAGAAGAATGAACAACATCAGCACCGCAAGACGAGTGGATCTGGACACCCAGATCAAGTTTGATGGATCCGACCTTCAGAGAGTACATACTCTACATGAGGATCCCCTCGTCATCAACCTCATGGTAGTAGGCTGTTTGATGAAGCGAGTTTTAATTGACCTTGGGAGCAGTGCGAACATAATCACCAAGTCTGCATTCGAGCAGCTATGGATCGACCCAATAAAGTTCAGACCTATTGTCAACCCCTTGATGGGGTTTGATAGGAAGAGAGTTGAGCCAATTGAGGTAATAGAATTGCTCTTTTATGTAGCTCGGAGGAGTCTGAAAGAAAACTTTGTCATAGTGGATGTCCATCCCATGTACAACCTTCTAATGGGAAGAGGATGGATCCACCACATGCAATGAGTACCATATACCCAACACTAAGTAATGCGATGCATCAATCCAGATGGAGGTAATGTGGTTGACATCCAAGGGCACCAAGTGGCCACAAAAAAGTATTACGCCGTGACCTTAAGGTCAAAGCACAAGGGAAATGGCACAGCCCTAACCCAAGGTGACAAATAGCAGTTAGTATCCCCTCTGTCTGATTATGGTCAGTTGAGTAAAGAGGTGGAGGAGCAGTTGGACAAGGTTCAGATCGACCCAGCCCGCCTTGAAAGAGTGGTCAGGATCGGTTCCCTGCAGTCTAAAGAAAAGAAAGCCAAGCTAACAAGCTTGCTTAATGCCAACTTAGACGTTTTCATACTGAGCCACTGGACATGCCAGGAGTGCATTCTAAGGTTCCATTTCACAGCCTTAATGTTGACCCAAACTTTTGCCCAGTTTGCCAGAAGTAAAGGAGATTTTCCCCATAAAGAAATCAAATCATAGTCGAGGAGGTTAACTGCCTGTTAGAGGCAAGGTTCATAAGAGATGTGCATTACCCACAACGGCTGTCTAATGTGGTGGTGGTTCAGAAAAAGAATGGAAAATGGAGAGTGTGCATTGACTTCACCAATCTAAACAAAGTTTGTCCTAAAGACAAGTACCCATCCCAAAGATAGAACAAATGGTGTATGCCATTACTGGGTTCGAATGACTAGCCTTTTTAGATGCATACTCCAGATACAACCAGATCCCAATGGACCTTAAAGATGAAGAGAATACCTTATTTATCACCGAGTGAGGAACATACTGCTACAGAGTAACGCCGTTCATATTAAAGAATGCTGGGGCAACCTACCAACATCTCATTAATAAGATATTTAAGAGACATATGGGCCAAACAGTGGAAGCCTACATCGATGACATGATGGTGAAAAGTAAGCTGAAGAAAGATCACCTTCATGACTTACAAGATGTGTTCGAAACTCTTAGGAGGCATAGTATGAGACTGAATCCTTCAAAGTGTTCATTTGGGGTTTTCTTGGGCTAGTTCTTAGGCCACATAGTCAACAATAGAGGCATAGAGGCTAGCCCGATCGTAGCACTGGTATAGAATGAAGTGCCAATGTATCTTAAAGATGTGCAGGTTCTGACAAGAAGAATTGCTGCTCTGAGTAGGTTCATATCTCATCTCTTAGATAGGTGAAAGCCTTTCTTTGACGCCATCAGAACCAAAGGAAAATAGACTTGGGAAGGCGAGCAACAAGAGGCCTTAGCCAACCTGTAAAAGCACATGTAAAAGCCACCGATCCTCTCTGCTCCCATACAGGGTGAGACATTGTACCTGTATCTCACCATTTCAAAGGTGGTGACCAGCGCAACATCGATAAAGGAGGAGAACGGGAAACAAAAGCCAGTGTTCTACACAAGTAAGACGATGGGGGATGCCGAACGAAGGTACCCGAGAATGGAAAAGATTGTTCTCACTCTGGATAATGTGAAGACAAAGTTGCGACAATACTTTGAGTCTCATCCAATAGTGGTGCTAACTAATTATCCCCTTAGGGTAATTCTTCACAAACCGATCCTCTCCTAGATGATCACCAAGTGGGCAATCAAGCTGAGTCCTTTCGAGATATGTTATGAGCCTCGCACTACGATCAAGGGGCAAGTCGTGGCAGATTTTCTACTAGACCAAGAGCCCATCAATGAGTTCGATGCATAAGTGGAGCCCCAATGGCATCTCTATATTGATGGATCCTCGAATCAAGCAGGGTCAGGGGTCAGTGTAGCGATTAAAACTCTAGATCCAACACTCCTAACCCAAGTAATCATACTTGAGTTTCCAACCATGAACAATGAGGTGGAGTAAGAAGTTCTATTAACTGGCCTACGATTGGAAAATGAGTTATAAATATATAACCTACATGTGTTCAGTGATTCTCAGTTGGTTATGAGACAAGTAGTGGGAGATTACATCACCAGGGATGAGCACATGAGTGCGTACCGATCTGAAGTTGAAAGAGAGGTACTGGGGTTCAGCCAAATTAAATTTGACCAAATCCCTAGGGGGAGAATTGAAGGGCCAATCAAGTAGCAAATGCAGCATCCGGCTCTAGCAATAATTTGACTAGAGTAGTCCTAATAGACATCTTAGTTCATCATTCCATAGTAGAGCCCGAACGAGTTTATGTTATCCCATATGAACCAAGTTTAATCTATCCAATCATGACTTACATAAAAATTGGTGCATTTCCTAAGAGCAAAAGTGAAGCCAGAGTGATCCGGAAAAAGACAGCAAAGTACGCGATCGCCCAAGGTCAATTGTACCGAAGATTATACTCAGGCCTGTATCTACGATGCTTAACCCCCTCCGAAACCTAAGATGTTCTCAGAATAATTCACAGTGGCTTGTGTGGAAATCATATTGGAGGCCGATCGCTAGCTCATAAGGTCCTAACTCAAGGCTACTTCTGGCCACACATGTCAAGGGGTGCAGAGGAGTTCTCCAGAAAATGTGACAAGTGTCAAAGGTACAGCCCACTCATCCATTAACCCCCGGAGGACTTACACTTGATGGCAAGTCTATGGCCATTCACTCAATGGGGGATGGATGTTGTGATAAGACCACTCCCACCTGCTCGATCACAGAACAAGTATGCTCTACTGGTAACAGACTACTTCACCAAGTGGGTAAAGGCCAAGCCTTACCCCTCTGTGACCCATGCTCAGGTGAAATGCTTCATTTGGAATAACCTTATCTGTAGATTTAGAGTTCTTTGATCGATCGTGATGGACAATGGCACAAATTTTGACAATCAACATGTCAGGGAGCTCTTCCATGAGTACGAAATCAACCAAAAGTTGGCATCAATGAGCCACCCACAAGGAAATGGCAAGGCTGAGATCACAAATCGAGCAATCTTTGATTATATCAAAAAAAGATTAGAAGAAGAAAAAAGGAATTAGTTGGAGGAGCTCCCAAAGGTACTGTGGGCCTATCAAACCACCCCAAGGAGACCGACCGAAAAAAGTCCGTCCGCCATGGCTTACGGATCCGAGGCAGTACGTAATCTTGACTGAGCAAGTCATGCCCACGCTTAGGAGCACTGATTGGAATCCCTTGACAAACGATCACCTGCTCGAGTGAAACCTCGATCTGATAGATGAAAAGAGAGAAGACGAAGGGATTCGACTAGCCTCGTACCAATAGATCCTGGTGAGGGGACATAATCGGAAGGTGAGACACCCAGCCTTCACCCCAGGATAAATAGTTTTAAAGTAAAAGGTAGGACTAGTGCCAAAAATGAAACCCCATTGGGAATGGCCTTATTGAATAGCTGAAGTCATTGGTAAAGGAGCCTACAGGCTCGAAACATTGTGAGGAAAATAGGTGAACGAACTATAGAATGCCACTTAACTCAAAAGGTACTATTATTAAAGTTGTATTCGAATTACAATCCGTTGGTTATGGTAAGCACCTCACCAAGATGAGTGTTCAATAAAAAAGTCCCCTCTTTCAAAAATACAACTATGATGAATATGTATACACAAAAATTCCAAGTGAAAGAAGCATGTAGCACTATTAGCCGATCACCTAGCACTTAGGAAATTGAACAAAAGTTCCAAGTGAAAGAGGCAAGTGACACTATTAGCCGATCGCCTAACACTTAGGAAATCAACAAAAGTTCCAAGTGAAAGAGACAAGTGGCACTATTAGCCAATCGCCTAACACTTAAGGAATTCCAACAAAAATTCCAAGTGAAAGAGGCAAGTGGCACAATTTTTTGATCGCCTAACACTTAAGGAATTCCAACAAAAATTCAAAGTGAAAAAGGCAAATGGCATTATTAGTCGATCGTCTAACACTTAAGGAATTCCAAAATAAATTCCAAATGAAAGAGGCAAATGGCACTATTAGCCGATCGCCTAACACTTAAATAATTCCAACAAAAATTCTATAACTACATCAGTAGCAAGTGGCACTACAAGCCGAACGCAGTACACTTGTGAAAATTCATGGGAGAAGATTTGCAAGTAATATTTGAGAGCCGAATGCTAAACATTTATGAGATTTACAAATCAAAGAGAAAACAGAAAGGGAAAAATGATACTGTCTTTATATTGATAAGGAGTGGGGGAAGATAATCCCATTACATCAATTGTTTCCTTAAGTGAAGGAAACCACAAAAAAAATAAAAAAAAGAAGAAGAAGAAGAAGAAGAAGAAATGATTTTACAAGTTAATCTAAATGGCTTGTTCTTGGGTTTCTACATCTGGAATGAGGGAGTCAAGATTAATGGGCTCCTTCTCGGTTGCAGCTGTGGTAGGGACCATGGTTAGATTAGTAATCTCCCTACCAGGAGCTCCAGCCTCTCCCTGAGAAGCGGGATCAGAAACTCCTCCTGTCAGAGTCGCCAGAAGAATGGGAGGAAGAGGAAGAAGTTTGGCAAGGGCAACAATGCATTCTTAGAAAATCCCCTTCGCCAGGTCTTCAGTCGGATCAACATAAAATCCAAGAAAGTCAATGGACAACTCCCTATCACAAGCATCTGAGGAAATAAAGGCTCTTTGAGGCCCCTCAGGCAAATGATGGTCAAAGAACCCCTCCCAATAGCCCTTAGCGTACCTCAGAGCAGTCGTTCAAGGGAAACAAGACAGCACAGCCTCGATCCCTCCAAGAACCCGACCGAGCAGGTCCACAAGCTGAACCCTTTCAGAGTTAACAACTTTTATTTGACTTTCAGCCTCAAGCCTGACTGTCTTTTTAGCTTCCAAGGTTTTCCCCATCTGTTCCTTTTCTTCTTTAAGAAGGGTAAGGACAACCTTCGCCTTGCCCAAGTCAGTGGAGAGCTTCTTGACCGAGCCTTCCAAAGCATAGATCTTTTTCTCCCCAGGCTTAGTGGCCCTCTACATATCCATCATCCCAACACAACGTCTGGCTAAACAAGTTAAAGTTAAGGGCTACAAAGAAAATGGAGAAATTAAACAGCAGAGATAGCAGTATAAAGTTACCTCTTTAGCGTTGTTAGGGAAGCCAGTGAACACCTCATGTTTGTCTAGTTTCTCCTGAACCTGCCGATCCCTTGGAGTCCATATATTCTCGTAGTATGATAGGGCGATCGGCTGATGTCTAAACATGGTGTCAATTAGGGACAATATAATACTGTCACCCTGTTCATTCGGCTTATAGAACTTAGGCACAAAAATAGAGGGATGCGGCACAGGAATGCCAGAACCACTATTCTAAGCCCCTTAAATGGATGAGCTAGCCCCGGAGCTCGGCCCCTCTAAGCGGAGCCACCCTTGCAAGCATTGATCCCTAATTAGAAGCATGTCTCTTCCCCTGAGACAAGCCTTGGAGGGAAGACTAAACCCTAAGGGTTTGTTGGTCTTTAGCATTTTGTTGAGATTGAGAGTTCTACTCCATGGATGTATTGGATAAACGCCTGCCAAATAAGGGAAGCTGTAGACGAGAAATGTTCTAGGCTGCAGCTGAGATACTTGAAAGATGTTCGAGAATTAACAAAGACAAACTGGAGGGAATGTTATTCCATACATTCTGCTTAAGATATCTGAGCCTGCCCGAAGTAAATTGAATAGTCAAGAAGCTTATAAGGAGTGCTTAAAAATCGACAAATAAACCTATTGAAGCGAAGAAGACAATGTTCACACACACACACACTCGTATTTATGCCTAGGGTTGGTAGGAAGTGCACAACTCCAAAATATGGTGGAAATAGTGGCAGAGTTAGGGCATCTCCAGTCTCCAACCCCCTTCCCCCCAGAATTACCATCAGATCCCTCCAGGTTTTTTGAGAACCAGGGTTACCTATACAAAAGGATCGTTTGGGGATCAAGAAAAAGTTATACCTATAATTAGATCTCCCCGAACTCCCCGTGTATCTAATCCTTGCTACTTTATAGCAAAAGAATAGATCGATAATCAAAAGGTCCAATTCATGACTGTGATTTAGGGCCAGTAAAACAGAAATATTCCTAAAAAAGTTTGGATTAACTTGCAAAGACGCAAGATTTGTTTTATTTAAAGCAATAGCATACAAAGGGTGCAAAGGAAACCTAAGAACTTCCAAGTGTAAAGCAGAAAAATCATCTCCCTATTGGACAGACCCTCACCGATCTCATAATCAGAATCATTGGGATAAATCTTTAGTTTGACATCATTTGGGATCTGACAGACTTCACGAAGGGCATCAAGATCGACAAAAGTGGTAAAAAAGCTCCACTAAAACCCAGGGATAAAAAGGAGAAAACACAACTAACCTCGCTAAAGGAAGAGAGGAGACCACACCAGTAAAGTTTGTTGTAGATAAGGAGTCGTTGCAGAAGTGGGAACATAAATTTGTGAGTAGAAAACTAATTAAATCAAAGCAAAGGACACAAGAGACAGAGAAGAAGGTTCGAAGCAAAGAGGGAAAGTATATGAAGACAAGAGAGTAAATGGGATCTAGAAGCCCAGAGGTCAAGCAATGATCGCAACACAAAGTTTGATCCGTTTTGCGCCGTATAATTGCGCAGGCACATGCATTCACACGACCCAAGGACGTGATTGATACAACTATCCCTCATTTTTGAGAGATAGCTATAGGGGCAAGATGAAGGGGCATAAAATCCCACTGGGCCAACTTCAGCCTAGCTCACCAGTTAAGGGAAGGGCCCAGCGGTCCCTCAGCTTACTTACTCTCATTTGAGGCATGTGCTATCTGAGAGTGAGGCCCAAGAAGAGATCCGGCCCGTGTAGGAGAGATAAAGCCCATATTATCCCAAGGTTTAAAAAGAACAAAAGGATTCTTAGGGCAATGATAGACTTCTATAAATAGAAAAAGATAATGAATGTAAAAGGATTCGATTAAAATGTAACAAATTTACTTTCCTAATAGAGAGAGCAAATTCTTGCACATTCAACTTAATACTAGTGATGTCAAGAACTTAACCCAAAAGCAAAGGCATCACTGGTAGCTCTAGTGGTTTCTCTGGTGCACCGACCAAAACCAATGTTCCATGTGACTTCAACAATCCAATCAACGGTAACATAGGGTGATTCGCAGAAACAGTATCAATGATACCATCCATTGTGCCCATAGCATCCTATATGGCATTTAACATGAGATTAGAGAACACACAAAAACCTCAGTGAAGTTCTAGTTATAAACAATAAAAAAAAATTAAAAAATAAAAATAAAACAGGTACCTGCATTTGATCTGAGTCACGGCTGACCAAAAATTCATCAGCACCAAGATGTTCAATGGCTTCTTTTTTTTTGTTAGGGGATGTACTGATGACCGTCACCTTAGCCCCAAAAGCCTTCGCAAACTTCACAGCTACATGGCCGAGACCTCCTAGACCTACCACACCCACATGTTTACCGGGCTTGTCAAGTCCAAAATATCTCAGGGGGCTGTAAGTTGTGATCCCCGCGCACAGGAGAGGAGCACCAGCATCAAGAGGCAGGCTGTCAGGCCAGCGAAGCACGAAATGTTCATCTGAAACCATGATATCAGAGTAACCCCCATATGTGACTGTTCCATCATAATAGATGGTATTGTAAGTGAGTAGCATTTCCGGACAGTAATTCTCAAGATCTTTAGCACAATTGTCGCATGAGTGGCATGACCCAATCACACAACCGACGCCAACTTTGTCTCCAACTTTGAATTTTTGTACCTTGCTTCCCACCTCAGTAACTATCCCCACAATCTCATGCCTGCATCAACCAATTCAATTGACAAACATATGTAAGGGTCCATTATTTTCTAATATATTCAGATGTATTGAAAACAACTAGGATTGATATATGAATATATCTCTTGACAAGGCTTCAGGGAGCTGCTACTTAATATCGATAGACTAGCCTAAACATTACATGATTGGAAACACAATTAAAAGCTTCATTTCCAAATGGCATTTTTTGTCCTAATTATACTTGGAGACCTTTCAGTAAAATTATAACTTGTTACAGTCCTGGAACTGATTTTATTACCTAAGCATATTACACACTACAATTTAACTCTTTGATCAGAAGCAAGAGAAAATTAACACTTGAGAAAAATAATAGTGCTATTTGTTCTTCCATGATCAATTCTATTAGTCAGACTACTGTATTCTTTTTGAAATTTTTTGCGTACAGTGGCAGAGAATGGTGTGTCCTCCGGCCTCCAATTGTTTCTTCTGTTTTAAATATTTGCATCTAGTTCATCTCAACTGTGATGTAACAATATAACACCCTCCAAAGACTTCAGGTCATTTTCATTTTTTATTTTTTTGGGATAATGGGGATATCCGGGGCTTTGCCCTAACAAATCTCTGCAACACCAAGCAAAGTGTCCCCTAGACACAGATCGGTTAAATTCGAACTTTCATTCAAGGGCATGGCCTTAAGGAATTGTTTGCATTTAAGGGTTTTCAAACCTTGCACTTGATGTTTCATAAAGCACCAATCCGAAGTGACATACCAATTGAGCCAACCCCGAGGGTTTACTTTAGAGTCATCTTTGAAAAAAAAATTAACCACCACATAATAATTTTATTAAAGGATGTAGTGTATCAAAGTCATTTGACTCATTTCCAGTTTAAGAAGGCATGGTTTTGTATACTTTAAGTTAGGCCTAGATTTTAGCTATGTTTTTTCGTTTGTTTGTTTTCCAATTTGTTATGCTCTGTAGAGTTCTGTTTTTAATGATAAATACTAGAAAGTATTAGGTGGTCCTGAGACCACATGATCGGGACCAGCTAATAATTTCTTGGTTAGAGCATAAGTATTACAAGGAACACGAACAAGAAAGAAATCACTCTAAAGGTAATTTTTCAAGAGTTTATCTAAAGGGTGAGCTACCTAATTGCCATGCCTTCGCACATGACTAATAGAGAAAGAGGCAAATTAAAAGTTGATCATCAACTAAATGAGTAGAGAACTACGGACACTAACATGAGATACGGGTACGATACGATACGATACGGATACGGTGATACAATAAATTTCAAAAAATTAGGATACGGACACAGACATAGCAAGGATACGGTAATAAAATAATAATATATATTTTTATTATATATAAAATTTTAATTTCTCTTAATTTTTAATTTA
>JAOTQH010233838.1:0-13445 GCA_025631255.1 Cornus kousa
AAAAAAAAAAATAGTATAGGTAAATTTAGTCCAATTTCAAAACAAAACAAATTAGTAGTAGTATTAACCCCCCAAATATTAGCCCATCCAAACAACCCTAAGATCTAAGCCACAGTTTTAAAATAAAGACCTAACCAAACATGCCCACGTTAAACAAGCCTTAAAGCACGACTAAAGAGCCATAACACAAATCAGAGAGCTCCCTCCAATATATCTAAATTCCTAGTCTTCCATGTAACATAGACTCTCTCATTCTAACTCTATTTCAATATTTTTTCTAAAAATTTTTAACTCTTTCATCTTTCGATCTTCATTCTTCCCTCTTCCCCCCAATTGACAAAACCTGGATTCGTCCTTGGGTGGTGGTGATGGTGGTGGTTATTGGTAATGGTGATGGGTGGGTATTTGGTGGCGATGATGTGGATGGGTGGTGGTGTGGTGGTGATGGTGGTGGGTGTTGGTGATGGTGGTTGTAGAGAGAGAGAGAGTAGAGAGAGAAATGAGTTCGATGGAAAATTTAAAAGCATGGAGGTATTTTGGACTAAAAGAATAAAATTTCTTATTTGGTAATTATTTTAGTTTAGTGGCTCTTTCACCCTTATACTATTTGGATACAGTTGTATTTGAAATGTGTGAGACTAAGTTGTTGGATTTTAAAATTTTCCTATTTTTTAACCTCCCAACTATTATTTTATTTTTTTAGCTTTTAATCTCTCTCTCTCTCTTAGATTATATTACACAAATATCATTTGTCCTATTTTATTGAGAAGAAAAGAAAGAAAAATTGTTTCATAGAAGCCCTTATTGACAACCCACAATGAATGAGAGAATTTACCCAAGAATTGATACTAATAATTAATTGTGAGGTAAAAACGAAAATTACTTTTATTGTTGTTAGACTAGTGTAATCTATAGAACAATGGTTTTTTTTTTTTTCTGGCAAGAAAGTAAGTAGTTAGAACTTAAAATAAGGAAAAAAGAGATTCGAACTTAAAATTATAGCAAACGGACACTCAAGGTCCGAGCTTTTACCACTTGGAGAAGACCGCTACTGTCCTTATGTTGATGAATGCTTATTTGATTCGTATTCTTAAATATAAGTTTTAAAGATTTGAATAAAACATACTACAATCTTTATTTTTTTAAAAAAACACAGAGATGGGGAAGCGGAGTGACTCGGCCCAAATATGCTCAATTGTCATTTGGTCCAACAGTTGTAGTGGGTCCCACAGCTGGGCTTCATTATATCAGCCCAATTGAAACGACGTCGTATAAGTAAATTTGCAAAGAATATCACCAAATCTAAAAAGGTGTTCTTGGATGGTACGTACTACGACTACATCGAGACTCCATGTCTGATGACGGAAAAGACTGCTTGGATAGCGAGATAGAGAGAGATTTTCACTAGAGAGAGAGAGAGAAACAGAGGACACCCAACTTGATTTCCTATCCACAACAGGAGAGAGAGGTATTCAACGAAGAGAAAAAAAACCTATACGTACACACAGAGTACACACAGAGAAGGCTTGATCTAATGTCCACTACAGGCTTGCAAAAGTTCTCAGTACTTAATCGTCAAAAGTGAGCTCTTTTCTCGATCATTCAACTCTTCCTTTTTCTTTCTATATATGCATGTGTTTATATATATTTATATTTATATTTATATATATATATATATATATCTTTGATGTGTGTATTATGCATTTGCTTTTTATCAGAGTAATCTTAAAACCTCCCTAATTAGGGTTCTAGGGACGTTGTTTGGGATCATAGATGTTCATGCGGCATTGTGCCTGTAATCTTGAATGATAATACTTTTTGTGTTGTAGATTTCGAGTTCTCGCACATGCATTATTTTATTTTATTATATTTCATTTTGGTAACGGATAATAAATCCACCCTCTATCCACTTAGGATGGTTTGCTGACTCCGAATATGTACAATCACCCCAAAACCACATATCAATTTAAGCCCTAGTGTTTTTGGGCCTTGCGAGAATCAAACCTAGGACGTCCGAGTTTACATGTGTATTAATGTGGTTTACATGTGTATTAATGCATACTTGAATAATAGTTATTCTTCAATAAATAAGAGATACTTTGAGAATTGCGAAAGATTTTTCCAAGTGAGCCAATTTGCCTTTTGTTATGATGGGTTCATAAACAAGCTTTCAAAAGATTTTTTATGTATGTTTTACGGTAGCATGCACAAGCACAGTATGCACCAAAGGCCAAAGGGGATTTGAATTACTAATAAATCACCAATATGGGTGGATGAACAGGGATGCAACTAGGAATTAGTTTCAGGGGCACCGTATTAAACAGGATAAAATAATTTATATATTTTTTTCCCAGCTGACCGGTGCAGCAATACAACAAGCCAAAAAATAGAAGTGTGGTGATAGTGCAGTAATCAAATTATATATGTTATTTAATAATTCGAAAAACAATTGTTATAAAAAAATCAAAAACATAAAATATGGATATTAAGGGTCCTTTTGGCAACAAGTTCTATTTCGCATTTTCTATTTCATATGAACTTGTGAACTTGGTTAAAATATGGATATTAAGGGTTAAAATATGGATATTGTGTTGTTAAGAACTTGGTGTTGTTGTTGGAGTGGTAATGGGAGGCACTTTTTATTGTATTTTAAATATTAAATAAGCAAATATCATTGAAAGAACCCTCAAGACGGGAGCTCATCCCGAAACAACTTCACAACAGCCAAAAGAGAATAATGGGAGGCACTTTATTGCACTTGTTGAGAAATAGCTGACCCATCTATGCCATATATTTTCTTTCTTTGCCTTTTCCTTTTCATCAATTTTGTTTCACACAAAATATATATTTACTTGCAAGGGTTTGCAGCAGAGCAGGTTTTAGCAGACAAGAAGACAAGATGGGTTGCAATGTAGAAGCATGCGCAGAGTGCACCCAGAATTGTCAATTGATTCATGGGAAGAAGAAAGACTCATCAGCCACCATTACCTCATTTTTTAAAGTCATGATCGGCGATGATTTTTCAAAAGTTTTGGTATAACTACATATCTTCTGTTTTTTTCTCTTTTAGTTGATTTAATATGTTGGTTCTTTTTTTTTTTTTTTTTCCTTACTTATTACACATCGATCCACATATTTCTTCTTTCTCTATATTATCCTCTATTTGTTTGATCTTACCCTTCTTTCGCAGGCTCATTTTTAAAATATCTTTTTGCTGGTTAAATTTATATCACAAAGTACAAGTTTGTTAACTTTGACCTTTGATATTGATGCGTTTTATTTTTCTATTTGATCCATAATCTAATGCCTTTCAATGTTAAATAATTGAATTTTTTTTATGGCTGCATGAAATAGAAAATTTTCTTCTCTCTGTTTTTTTATTTTTATTTTTTATTTTTTATTTTTTATTTTTTTATTTTTATTTTTAAAAGGAAAAGTGTGTTAAATGGTGGCACTCCCTTTCATAATTGTTATTTTTTTTAGGAAAGATGGTACCGCGATGGGGGTTTTG
Organism: Cornus kousa; assembly: GCA_025631255.1. NCBI lineage: Eukaryota > Viridiplantae > Streptophyta > Magnoliopsida > Cornales > Cornaceae > Cornus > Cornus kousa. The sequence goes on from JAOTQH010233838.1 coordinate 3,512, forward strand.
TTTATTGCACATGCTTATTTGGGCATACAAATCAATAATGGATTTGATCATTATTTGGCTTGATTTGTTGTATGCTAAAATCTCTGCCAAGGTGAACAATCTTGCTGTAAGATTGAGACCTCAACTGGTTTTACTGCATCATATTATGTCAATTAGTTGTATCATCAATTGCAGTTGGACAAGTTTGAATTGGTGCCATATATTCTTATACGTTTTATGCTTGGAAATTTTCTGGCACGAGAAGCAACTTTGGTTGTTTCTGTAACAAACTGGTTGTGCTGGATTATATGACGTTTTGTTGTGTCGAGATATTATTAACTGCTGGATGGTTCTTGCCCTTAACTAAAGCATATTGTGTTGAACACTTTGAATTACTAAATAGAATCTAACTTGGTATTGTATCTAAATTGCTAGTAGAAATTAAATATATTTTTCAATCTTTTTTTATACAAGTTTTGAATATATTATTGAAACAGGAAATAGTTGAGGACGAGGGAGGGGGAGGAAACAGTTGTCAACTTGCTTGAACTTTCTTTCTCTGAGATTCTTCGTGATGTATATGCTGTGTTTTCTTTTTGTATTTTCATAATACTGAGATTGGTCTTGTGAGCTCTCTGGGAGGTTCTTTAATGTACTGTGATAGGAGAAGAATTTCCAGGTTACGGTTTATGAATAATTGATTACTAATTATTACCAAAATCACATTACACAAGCCAAAAGAAATGGTGGAAATCAAATGAACGCCATTCAGTTTGTGAAGGTGCAATTTTTTTTCCCTGAATAAATATCCTCGATTTGAATGAACTGAATCAATATGAGATGGATGCTGTCACTTCTATGTTTTTGCAATGGAAAGGACCTCAAGCACTTAAAGTTCTGGGGATATTTCCTTACTATCCATAAATCTTTTCTAAATTGTGCCATTCTTTTGCAGTTCTTGCCTCCTAAATTTGCTCGAACTGTGTCAGCTTTGGTTGGCCAGAGAACTTATCTTGAGGATTCAATGGGGCTGCGGTGGAGTGTTAAAGTATCCAATAGTGGTGGCTCCATTGCATTTGAACAGGGATGGCATGCTTTCTCATTGGGCCATAATCTGGAATCAGGAGATTTCTTAGTATTCAATTACATCAAGGGATCCCATTTTGTTGTTCAAATCTATGGGAAAAGTGGGTGCCACAAACTAGCTGAAAAGAGCCGTGGACGTAAGAAAATAATGAGGACAAACAGTGATTCTATTGCCAAAGATGGACTATGCTATACAGTTGATAAAGGTTCAATGAACAGAGAGGTTTCCAGTACTTCTGTTGTATCTCAGCCAGACATTGAAATAACTGAAAGCCAATGTCATATGATTGGTGTAGAAAAAGTACCAATGGTCATGGAAAATACTTTAGCTTTTGATAGAGATCCAAGAATGAAGCAAAGAGTAGGCAGAAGCTCTTTATATGAATTGTCCAACTTTGGAAGGCCAATGAGCAGTTCCGGTGCAGATGGCACTAAGAAAGTTCTAGTTGAGGATGAAAGGTCACATCATGCTGACACAGTGCTGAGACCTCAAGCTGAAGCATTGTTAGTTGATAATGGTCTGGCTGCTAAAGCGGTGTTAGTTGATAGTGGTCTGGCGGCTGAAGCAGTGTCAGTTGATAATGGTCCAGCTGCTGTAGCAGTTGGGAGTTGGGCAGCACCTTCTGAAACATCTCACTTTGCAACAAATGCAAAAAATGATGGTTCTATGAGAATGGATAAAATAATATTCATGTCTCGAAAAGATTCTGGCAGTGGAAATAGCTCTGGACATCTCCTTGGCACATCTGCTGCAGAAGCTGCAAGAAATGGAAAAAGCCATGCTGAGATGTCGAATAGGGTTATAGATAAATGCCAGAAAGCTAAGAGAAAGAGAGATGCACAGTCAAGTTAGTTATTTTATTAATTATTTGTGTGAAGTTAGAAGTCCTATATATATATGTTCTGTTTTATCATTTCCTGTATCATCATTATATTATTATTTTTCCTCACATTAAAAATGCTGAACCATTAGCAGGCACTGATGGAGTGTCTCAGAAGGAATGTACTTCCCTCATGGAAAGTAGTCAGAATGTCCTGCAGAAAAATACTGGATATTCAGAGTTCCATAACCTTCCAGTCTCTATTGCAATGCAAAATTGCCAGTTTGGTTTGTGTTCCTTCCCTGTTTCCAATTTGCATAGTGGTTTGTTGGAGCGGCATTCTATTGTTGCAAAAGCTTCATCTTTTATTTCATAAATATTGTATTTGATCATTATTCAATAAATACAAATTAATGGCTATATTAAACAGGCACGAGGATGCAAGTGGTTAAAAAAGAGAGAGAAATGGGCACTCATGAGGGGACAAGACATGGTATCATTTTGCTTTTACTTCTTTTATTTCGTTTAGCACACAAATATGCACATACCTTGCAGTTTTTCATCTCAGTATCAAATACATGAATGAAATACAGGGAAGGAGCCAAAGATGAGCAATGAGCGTGGTCAAAGTGATAATTATAAAGGCTACAAAGTGGTGAAAAATGAACCTGTTGATTCAACTGATGTTTCCTCACTGGATGCCATCAGTTCGGTGGTGGGAGATAGTCAATCATTTCTTGTATGTTACTCATTAACTTGTTCTGTTGGTTGTGTTTTTTTTGGTTTTTTTTTTTTTTTTTTTTTTTTTTTTTTTTTAAATCATATGATTTGGTAATAATTGTTATCTTTGAGTTAAGTTGTTCCCTTTTTTATTTAATTTGTGAGGAATAATCTGGTTTATTTCCATCCTAGCATGCTAATTACCTGTATTTTCTTGAACCATCATGAGTAAAGAAGTTTGTCTAAGATTGTTGGCTTATATTGAAAACTTGGAATACAGGAACATTGACAGGTAAAGGGATGAAGTTAGTAGACACTACGTCTAGAAGAAATTTAATATAGCTTGTTTACAAAAGACTAAGTAGGTATGAGTGAAAGCTAGAGCATTGAAAATACATTATATAAACTTTATTTAGGGATAGTTTTGGATAAGAATTTAAAAGAAAATTTTGTTAGAATAATTAAAAAAGGGAATAGGATGATATTCATAAAACATACTAAAGCACAATTTTTTATTTATTTTTTAATTATTTATTAAATCACAATTTTGGGAAGATATAGATGAATAAATTCATAAAATACTTGAAGGAGAGAAATCATTTATTAGAGAAGACTTTATTGGTCATGTGGGAAAAGATCTTGGAGTCTATGAAATAACACATAGTTGACATGGATTTTAAGGAATGATCAACGCTGGAGAGGTTATATAAGATTTTGGGGTTGCATATAATCCATGGTAGCAAAATGAACACTTGAAACCTCTAAAGGTGATATTTTTTTTTTTATTTTTTATTATTATTATTATTATTTTTGATAAGTGAAAAGGTGGATAAAATATGAGTTTAGATTGATTCTTTTCGAAGTAGAAAAATAGATAGGCATACATGCAAAGTTTGTAATATTACTTTAGACGAGAGTTTAACATCACTACTTAGGTTGATAGTCTTACACGTGTATTAAAGGAATATCAATGAAGAGAAGGGAATTATAAATCCAAGAACTGCATGGTGGAATTTGGAAGGGAATAAGGGTAGAACTATATAAAAATAGTATTTTAAAAGAAATGACATGGATTTAGAATGTGAAACTAAATCATTGTTGAATAAATTTAGGAAAAAAAATCATTGTTGGATAACATGGCTGAAAGTATTTAAAGAATAGGAAAGGAGATCCCTATAAAATTGATTGGAAGAGGCCATTATAAGGAAATCTGATGATGGAATTAGAATGTCCAACCATCATAAAACAAAAGGCGAGCATTGTAAATTTTGGAAAAAAACTAGAAATGGAAAAACTTTTGCAAAATTTAGACATGCATAGATATAGGTTAAAAGAGTTGAGATGAGATGATATTGATTAAAAACTAGGTATAAAGGACAACAGGAAGAAAATATACAAACTTGCTGAGGGAGAGGATAGATAGAGATTGTAACATTATTAAGTGCATCAAAATTGAGGATCTAAAGGTTTAGTGAAATATGATACATTAGAGAATTGTCAAAAACCTAATTTGAGAAGCTGTTGAATGAAAATCGTATAGCCTTCAATAAGAAATAAGTTTGTAATAGATGTATTGATGTTCTAAAGAACAGGTATTATGTGACAACGACCATAATTAGAACAGTTAAAGAAGAAACAACAACATTCCCCATTATTATAGGTTTACATCAAGGATCGACATTAAGCTCATATCTGTTTGCCTTAGTTATGAATGAACCTAAAAAACAGATTCAAGATGATGACATCGTTTTGATTTAAGGAATTACAACAGGGAAAAGTGATAAATTGGAGGTTTGGAAAGAAGTTATAGAATCAAGAGGGTTTGAGATACGTAAGACTAAAACTGACTACATGGAACATAACAATAGTAAAACTAGAAATAAAAGTAGGGATGTAGTCTCAGGAATAAAGAGGTACCAAAAAACAAAATTGTTTCACCTAGGCTCAACTTGTAACGACCGGATCCGGGGGTCCGAATCGTTTGTCGGGTCCTTATCCGAAGATTCCGAACCCAAGGTCATCTAAGGCATTACCGTCATTTCCTATGTCAATGCATGAAATATATATACGTCATCCCAAGACTCATAGTACATCATATTACTAACATCACAGAAAACTCACAAAATGCAGGTAGAATGGCAACGGCGTCTAAGTCCATAGATACAAGTTATACGTCTATACTCCTCCGGTTTCCTAAAAATGTTAAGATAAGGGGTGAGCTTAACAGCTTAATAGGTAATGCCTTAAACATCGGTTTTGGACTCCCCTGAGCCAACAACCAAAGAACGGGAATATAAAAGAAGCCGGGGTCATGCAATTGGAGTCCGTACAACATTTATAACATAACAATCAATACATGTAGTCACATATCACAATTCTTTAAATCATGCACATGATATGAAGTGTGATGCATCCCATCCCAAACTTGGTCTATACCGACCCAACACTCACTTTACAAAAACCCGCTAACTGACTTTACCGATGCGAGATTGATAACTATCCTCGGTTCAATTTTGGCAAAGCCTGGCAACTGTTAAAGGGCCTAGTATCAATTTTTTCACGCCTTACACCGGGCCGCGCTCCCTCTAGGTCAAGTTAGCCCCGGACTCACGAAATCCAGTTCATTTCAAAATCATTTTCTCACAATCCTTTCCAAACACATTTCTTTAAAAAAATCATTTCAACGTCACTTTTCTTAAACCATGCCTATGCCATGAATGGAATCATACATGAATAAAATTGACATACTCATGCTTGCATTTCATCAATTTAACTATACAAACTCATCATCGTCATCATGTATATACATATGACCTCAAGAAACATTTTAACATAAGGCATGCTCTTTAAACACCTTTGCAACCAAGCACATATATATATATATACATACATAATCAATATCATCTAGAGCATGCTTTGCCACATAAACACATAAACACATAATTAACATTTAAAATTTATCATTTTAATCATGCTTAACAAGAAATCAAGTAAATGAACTCAACTAAAGTCAAAACTTAATGGTTTAGACATCCCTACCTCAAAAGTAGCCAAAATGCAGCGCCGATCGGAAAAGTCAACGCGGTCAACGCAGTCAATGCCGGTCAACAAAAGTCAACGCCGGTTAACGGTGGCGGAACAGAAAACTGTTCGGCGGTGGGAACGTAGCCGACGACGAGGAGATTCTATTGTTGCAAAGGCTCGGCTCTGGAATCGAACTCTAAGTGGCCCAAAACCCCCTCTGAAGTCTTAGATCCAAAAACTTCAAAAATTTGTAAAATAATCACATCCAAAAATTAAATCCTTTGACTATGTGATAGAGAACGACAAGAGGAACGTTTTCCGTCAAGTAATCAAGATCGGAAACCCGACCGATTGGCCGGAAAGTGGAGGAGAAAAATGAGGCATAAAAGAAAAGAAAAAATAAAAGAGAGAATCTGACGGGGGGAGAGAGATTTTTGGTGGCTGTGTAATGGCCTTGTGGCCATTGTAAAGGTTATAACATCATGTGGGTCCCACTGCTTATATAAAAATCTTTTAACATTAATACTTATATATATATATATATATAAACTAATTTACAATCACATAAATAATCATGCAACCACATAAATGTGCATTAAATAAACATGCATGAAATGCAATGGACCCGTGACAGAACCCCCGTGTTCAACGACCTCGGTAGTGGGTCCCACCTGGGATTCCCCGGTCCGAAAAACGGAAAAACATCGAAATGGCAACCATTGCCTTTCCAAGAGTCTTGAACTCAAGGAAATGCCCCAACCAACTCTCTAACACACCTGGCACACCCCACGGTGTCCGGCACGTAAAACGAGAAAAAGGCCAAAATACCCTCGAAAAAACAGAAAATTCTGGAAAATGGAAAATGACAAAAATTGAAAACATTACATTCTATCCTCCTTAAAATGATTTCGTCCTCGAAATCTACCCTCCTTAAAGAAGTTGGCCCATAGCCATACACCTTTTCGAGAAACATCTCACCTAACCACAGGACTATGAGCTCACCAACTTTATTGCCTTGACACCAGACATCAATAGACAATCGCATACCATTGCCACTAAAACACAATACTCTCCACCCTATGAGGATACTCATCACTCACAACATCATAACACAAGATTGGTCGGCACGCCCTATGCTATACCTGACTTAAAACGGGCATCGGTCCACTCTACACTGCCACACAAGGCTTTAAAGCCCGAAAAAATAACGGTCACAAGACCCCTGAACATGACAACATCCGATCTCAACTTATCCTTTAAAGGACACACAAAACGTCAGACAAGGAACCCCGTCCATCTCACAATCAAGCTCAAACCCAAATCTACACATCCCTGTCAGACCAAGCACTCGCTAACTAACGCATAGCCACACCATCACGTATCCACACCAACGATTACTAACTGCACTATACGGCAATCATCATACTTAACAACCTCAAAATGACTAAACAACAGATCTCCCAACGATCACATAATCATGACCCACCAGAACAATAAAACGTATTGTCTTATAACCAGGACACAAATCCTCAAAATAAGATCTTCAATAATCAATGATCGTACCACAAACCCTTTATCGGACACTTAGTCCCACCTAACACACCTCGTCACCCGAGACAAACCACCCGAATACACACTGACACACCGACACAACGCTCAATATCGTGCTTTCACTGTCCCTGACAAAATGAAACAATCATTGACCTTTGACCCGACATCGTGTTAAAGAGGGACTAATTCAGGAGAAATGGTTGGCCAGGCCATTCTCATCATCTGTCCGGTCTCAACATAGACGTCGTTCCTGTCCTCAGGTCCAAACCTCGAACACAATCTCACACAATTCACAAAATGACCATGAGATCCCCTCACTAACAATCCATCGCTCTACGTAACTTCAACAACTATGCAGTCATATACCTACTCTAAGAATCCCAATCATGCCTCAATCACACAACCCATAATAAGCTAAAAGCAACACGACACCAAATGTCACAATCATCGACCCGCATAAAAGCTCTCCAATCTCTCACAACACTCATTCCAGGTAAACAACTCCCTAATATCATTCGATTCAATTCTCACCTCGTCAAAACACACACTACGACTATCTCATGCCTGAAATTTCAAAACCAAAATCAATCATTCCCATTATTCCTCAACGGAACCTCACATTCACATCTCTAGTTGCTTAGCACTCGAACAACACCAACACCAACACTTGTCCTCAAGACACTGCTCGAATCAGACGTCTATAAAAACATCCGAGCGCATGACTCACATCACATCACCTAATCATCCTCAAATTTACAGTTCCCAACACATCCCATAGCCATCACCGTTAGTACCAGACACTAGAAACACACAATCCCTATTTGGTAACTCATGCCTCACACACCACTAGTCAAGACTACTCTCAGAACAAGCACTACTAAAACCAAAGACTTTATCTCTCTGTGGGAGTGAGTCGACCAATACAACCAAACCTTTATCGGTGAACTGTAACAGCATAACAAATCACACACAGGTCCACCCATCCGCAAACGCGCACAACTCCTAAATGGACGACAAGACTTACGACAAACAACGTCCTTGTCAGGACTAGAACAAACGGAAAGGGTAACGAACCCCGCTCTCACAAGAGATTGACGACTCGTACCTGAATGCGCCTAACACCCTGTCACACGTTGCTCACCAATTGTCCAACCGTGGACACCCAATCTCACCTGAGATGAACCGAACTCCTTATACACAAGGAGAAGAACCAACTGGATACTCGTGCGGAACTACGAGGTCAAAACTAGGCGATCTCGTCACTAACGGGCCGTCATACACTATCAACATCGGAACCTCGCACACGCTACTCTGCAATACTCGTACTAGCCAAAACCAATTAGACCCACACCACCCATTGATCAAGTACTAGGGTATACGACCATTAAACAAGAGCATCAACGCTCACGACATACCAACACTAGAAACAATCATAGCCCTTTGGACACCACGTCCCGTTCCATCTGGAACCCGTCACTCCCAAATGACAACCTCTATGCTATACGATGACATTAGATCACCCATTCCATATCTACCTTTTTAGGCGACACTCCCTCGAACACCGTGCACACAAGACCCGTGACCTCAGTCACAGCAACCCACTACTCATCAAAAGAAAAAGGTGCCTATCTGGCAATATCATCGTCCTTATGGGCCCTAAGGACTAAGCCGTCCACAATCACCTCAACTGGCGCACAAATCACTTACCTGACAACACACAACAAGAAGTCATAATCTCTAAACCATCCTTGGATCATACCTTAGACCATTCTACTCATCAGTACTAAACATTATGCCATAACGCCTCTACTACCATCATCCTCAAATGACAACTCGAACTCACGTCCCACTAACTCAACAGGCTACCGCCAAGCAATCTCCCCTCAAGCATCCCTAGGATGACACCATCAAAACAAGAGAGTATGCTCCACTCTCGATACTCCCCACAGCAATCACTACTTACTACCAGAAAAGAAGCTCTATACGGCAACGCCATGCTGACAAATCTCAAAAGAAAAGTGAGCACAAGCTCTAGAATCCTCAACACTCAACTGTCTCCTCAAGGCCATCAACAACACAATCAGTCACTAGGGCTTAACCGGTTACTCAAACCACCTTTCTTAAGGCAATCTACATGCCGAAACAAGAAAACTTCACGCTTTAGGTTCAACATCATTACCTTTCCTCTTCGCCGTTCCTCGGAACACCCTTGGCCCCGACAAAAGTCAAATGGGGCTACCAGCTAAACCTACGAGGTCACCCTCATCCCGAACATTCTAATCAACTGTCTATCTCTTTGGATCCTCAAACAACAAGTACCACCTCTTGATACTCCAAATACAACTTGAAATATAATTCCAACCCATAACTTTTAAATTCTAAAACACAATCAATTTAGCTAAGAAGCACGGACACGGATATGGGACACGGATACGACATGACACTGACACGGCGACACGGCAAATCCAAAAGAATTAGGACACGGACACGATGGGGACACGGTGAATAGTATATATATGTGTCTGTGATGTAGTACTTTAAAAATTACTGAGTGTTACTATTTTTCATCAACCTCACAATGGAAAAAAAAGAACACAAATCATAACTCATAACTAATAAACTATAAAAGAACAAATGTTGCATAGTTATAAAATTAAATAAAAAACAAGACATTAAAATAATAACTAGTATCATTTAATCATCATTGCAACTTTACTCCAAATACAAAAGCATAGACAGAAAGGACTATTAAC
>JAOTQH010233847.1:0-13442 GCA_025631255.1 Cornus kousa
ATATTGTATATTCAAGCGCCCTTAATTGCATTAGTTAAGTCTTTTATTTGTGTATTTTATATAGATTATCTCCAATTATATGTTTTTGCACATTTTCAGGTTCAATTGCAAAAAGGAAGCAAAAATGATGCTTTGTGGAGTTTTGAACGTAGGAAGGTGCCAATTCTGAAATTCTGGTAGCAGTGGAGCCTGACTCTCCATGCCCTTTTTGACCTAGTAAACTCAAGAACTGGACTTCCATTATAACATGGTATATTTATTTCTCAAAATTAGCTTTCCAAATCTTCAAACAGTTCATCATTCGGAGCTCGGAATAGAGAGTTATGGCCTTGTTACTAGAGGTGCATAGAACTGCCTGGCAGCAATGAAGTTCTGCCTTGCTCCCCAGTTTCGACCAACCAGACTTTAGAATTAGATTTCCATCAAAACATCAAGTTTTGAGAGCTCTTAATTAGCTTTCCAAATCTTCAAAAGGTTCATCATTCGGAGTTTGGAGCGCAAATTTATGGTCATTCTACCAAAGTGGGTCAGTGCTAAGCAAGAAAAGCATGTAAAATGTTGCTCTAAATTCGAGTGCTCGAGGCCCTCTTTGGAGTGCTCGAAAATTGGGCAACATGCCCTCTGGAAATCAGCCACTTGCACCTTATTTCCCTCATTTTTGATCTCCCTCTTTATGAAGTGGTTGGGGATGTTTTTGGAGGAGGGAGAGAGCCTGGTTGGAGGTAGATAAGAGGGAGGGGAACCACATAAACATCATCTACACATTTGGCAAGATTTGTGGAGAGAGAAGAGAGGAAGAAAGGAGAGTTCTTGAAGCTTGAAGAAAGGAGCTCAAAAATGGAGGGATGGAGCAAGCTTCTTCCTTCTTCCATTGGTCCTATGGGTAACTAACTCCCTTCCTAGGGAGGTGATGAAGTCCCTCCCTTGTAAGCATGCTCTAGTTTAGATTACATTTTGGGGCAACAATGTATGTTTTTGGTCTTTCTATGATCTAGAGCTCCATTTTTGTTGTAATGGATTTTAAATGTTTATAAATGATTATTGTGAGTTCTTCATCTTGTCTTAGATGGTTTCTCTTCCTAATCATATTGCTTACACTTTCATGGTGACAATGGAAGTTAGATCATGGAATGGTTTTAATGGCATGGAGTTGGAGAACCTAGATAGTTCATGGCTTAGGGTTCCCCTTTGATGGTCTATACTTGATTCTTAGCTTTATGTGCATTTATCATTTAAATTGGGGCTTGATAATCCTTGACTTAGTAAGCATGTTCTAAACTACACTTTAGTTTAGGTAGTTGATCATGTGAATCTTTGATGGTTTATTCTTGCCTTTTTATTTAATGAACTTCTTGAGGATATTATAGCAATCAAATGTTGTTATGTATCATGACCATCATATATGTTGTTTTTCCCTAAATTAATCTTAACCTAGCATGTGTATAGGGATGGAGGCGGATTCATTTCCCTAGTTTTCTTTACTCGTATTTTATCTCGCTTTAATTCTTGCAAGCTTCTATTTTATGAACTTCACATCTTTAGTTTAGTGACAAACCAACAAATCCTCTATAAACTCCTTTTTCATTCTAAATGATGATTTTAGACATTTAGGTTGCCATAGACTAGCGCAGTCCCAGTGGTTCGACTTACCCGACCAATAGCCCTATTTTGCAATGATTTATGTTATTGCAAAAGGGTTGATTTATAATTGATAATTGATCCGTCGATCAGATCGATCCAACCTTACCAAGATGGATCGAACCTCTTGTCCTTATCCTCATGAAATCACCCTCTTCGATCGATCCAACTTTCTTCAGATTGATCAAACTTACTTGATCTTATCCCCGACTATCACTTTTGTCCTTTTCCCAAAATATCCCAAAAATATCTCAGATTTGTCAGTATTCCAAAAGGCGCCGCCAAGGTTTGATCGATCTCGCCAACATTTGATCGATCTCATTAGCATTCGATCGATCGCATCAACTTTCGATTGATCAAACTCTCTCAAATGCGAAAAAAAAAATAGAGTCCAACTCATTAAAAGATGGCTCATGGTGCAATCATTAAAGGGGCCGTAGTGCACGAGTCTAGACCATTAGGTGTGACACTTGAGCTACCTATATAAGGATTTTGAGCTATTTTTACATAAAAGAGCATATACAATCATGGAGAATCAAAGAGCGGAGTAGAGGCTAGAGATTAGAGACATACATACACCATTTAGGAGTTCTTCCATTCATTTAGGGTTTCCATCAAAAAAAATTTCATTCCTACCATGGAGATGGCCCTTGAGGGTTGGATAACTACATCAATGAGTGGCTACACATCTTCTTAGGGCTAGAGTTAGCCCTAAGCATACCTTCTAGACCTTAATGTTTTGTATTTTGAGGGGATTTGTGTTGTAATTCTTATCTTGACACTTGATTTATACAATGATTTATGTGGTTTAATGCTTCCAATTGATCATTTCATTCTATTTATATATCTATGTCTGCTAGAATAGATGTTTAAGTGTTTATCTCTAGTTTTTATATTATTGATGCATCTCTATGTGTGTTGATGTTATGAATCTAGAGATTGTTAAGGCATAGTACTTTAATAGAATACTCTTGTGGTTTGTTTAATGGTTCATACTCATTTCTTGATGGATTATGCCTCTTCCTTAGTTTAATTAGTTTAATTTTCATGTCCCAAGCTTAGTTGTAATGTAATTGCCTTACTTTCTTAGATGGGAGAACAATCTATGTTTGCTGTTTGATGTTCCATGCTTATGAATACAAGTAGTATATTTTTGTAGTTATTTTTGATGTGTTTGGATTATGAGCTTAAAGGAAGGAATAATTATTTAGTTTAATATATTGTACTATTTATTAGGTTATCTAAACAATGTATACTTAATTAGTCATCCATACTTGTTGATTCAATTAATCACACACACTAATATTGTAACACATGTTTTCCCTCATTCATTACACATTAAGTGTCTAGAAAGGTGATGTTTAGTGGTGACCTCTAAGTGCCAAGACCCCCCTCTCTCTTGTTTTCTCTATCCTTCATTTACTATTACTTGTTTTATATTAAACTTGCTTAGTTTAGTTTATAGTTTAACTCAACCATCAAACTACATTTTGATCACTTGACCTGCTGACCCAACATTGTTTCTCTATTAATATTGTTTCCTTTTCCCTTGGGATGATTCCTACTCACCCTAACTATCTTAAGTGGTTAGAGGTAGTAATGGAACTTTACAAATTTAAACTTGGCCACACTATACACATTTTAACTTGTTGTTCCACCAACGATAAGGAACCACGCACAAATCGTCACGGATGACACTTATCTTCTCAGGATCTTCACCTTCTAAGGTTATTGAAACCCTAAAAGCCACCACCATAATATCAAAACTCTAAACAATACGAGGAAAAAGGGACCTCTTCTACTAAGGACTTGTGCCTTCTTTTATAGAAGAATTAAGGTTCTGGCAGGCTTTTATGTCTTCTAACCCATCTGAAATGAATTAAGACTTAAAAAAGAATAATTCACGTAACTTATAAATCCAGTCTGTCATGGAAGGCTCGAGCTTTAGAAGTAAAGCTTGAGTTATTTGGCCCAGGCTCGAGCATTGGGAGCAAAGCTCGAGCTTTCTTGAGATATGGCTCGAACTTCAAAGAATAGTGCTCAATCTTCACTTTTATACTTAGTCAAATTTTTTCAACTATTTTTTAAAATGTCTTTCTCTTCAACACTTAGAATATTTTTGGGTTTTCTTCTTTTAACATTGCTCGATCCTTGGGCTCAAGCTTTATGTACAAAGCTTAAGCTCTTAGGGCTCAGGGCTCGAGCTCTGAATGACAGTGCTTAATCCCTTGAGTTCTAGCACGAGGCCCTGGTTGCTTGGCTTTCTTGAAATCAACTCTTTAAATTTCGATGCCTCATGCTTGAGCTTGTAGGTAAAGGCTCGAGCACTAATGGTTAAGGCTCGAGCACTACTGTGTAGGGCTCGAGCTTTGGAAGTGCAAGGCATGAGCTTTAATGCCTTGGTTGATTTTTTTTTCTTTTTCTTGTAGCGCTCGAGTCTTAGAACTTAGCCTCAAGCCTTAGCATTTGAATTCCTCCAAACTTCACCATTTAAGCTCTCAACTTGCTTTGAATGATCAGCAATGACTCTATAAGCTTTGATATCAGTCTTTTCATCATAAAGTCTAGATTTTAACCATTTCTTTAGGAAAGTACCTATAAACACACAATAAACATAAATTAGGCTAACGCCAAATAGAAGTATCACTTTAGGTCTTAAAATACGTATATTTAGGGTCCCGAATATGCAATATTTAGCCCTCATCAATACACTTTTAACAAATCCAATTAGATGAAGAAATATAATAATTTTAGAGGAAAAATAATTAGTTTTGTAGCCATCTCTTACCATAGTCATTCAATTATCTAGATATGATTTTTATAAAAATATATAAGTATTATAAAGACTAGATAATACATAAATGTTGGAAATAATGCATAATGTAAGTAATGTGAAATGGTAAGAGTTGATTGTGGGTTTCAATGGGTCAATACTCTTTTCCAATGTAGAGGGTAACCTGACAAATAATCACATTAAGAACATCCCTCTAAACTAGTGTAAACACCCCATTTTTGCCCCATCCCCTTTTTGGGTTAAATCAATAGGAGATCGATACCCCTGAATACCTGCTGTTGGATTAGTGATTTGATTTCACTATGTCGTCTGGAATGTCCTAAAACTTTGGGATTCACCTAGAGATACGCCAATAAAGCAACTCCTGGCATCCGATCATTAAATAATAAAAATGTGGCAAAAAAACCATGATTTTGCCATTTCTCCCAATCCGACTGTCGGATCTAAAATCCAACTCCACCATTGCACTTAGGAGGTTAAAAAACTCCCAAATCCATCGTAGGGCATCACAATCAGGCACAATAACGAAATCATAATTTTGCATTATTTCACAATCCGACCTTTGGATTGGAAATGACTTTGCCATGTAACTCGAAAGGTCTAAGAGCTTCAAAATTCATTATACGTATGAACCTTTCCTCACTTGTGGTTAAACAAGGCCTAGTAGCAAACTCGCAATTTTGTATGACTAAAAATCCGACTATTAGGTCAAAAATTAGCCTTCACCATTCTTTTCAAATTGTCCAAGAGTTATGAAATAGATATATCCCCAACTTTAATCCATACCCGAGACCAACTTTTAGCAGCATAAAGGTAAAATGGTTATTTTAAGAAATTTTAACCGTTAGATTATAGATCCAACTGTGCCATAGTGCTCAAAACATCAAAATCCTTTGAAATAGTGATATAGATCATGAAAATTTGACAGTTGAATTTTTTACAGTTGGATGGCCCTCACCTCGGTAGTGCTAAGTAGGTGCAGTGCAATTAAGATGCATGTCTTATGATTAAAGTTGACTTTAAAAAGTCAAACTTAGCCTAAAATGACAATTCTAGTGCCACATTGACGCCACACAATTAATGTTAACAAAAACGTCAATAGTGTAGGTGCAGAAGTAGAAGTTGACCAAACTCGGTCAAAATTGGTTAAGTCAGGTCAAAATTGATCAAATTTGTTAGAATTGGTCAAAATTAGTCAAAATTAGACTAATTAGTAATTTTCCTCACCACCCCCAAGAGGCAGAAAGAAAAAATGAACTACAAGTGATGAGCGTTGAAAACTACGCATTTAAACCCTTTAAGCTTGAACATTCTAGGACCTTAATCAATCTTATTTTTCTCCTTAGACTAATTTCATGTTATTCCCATTTTCAGGCACTTATCCCCAAAATAAGTCAATTCAGCCAAATTAGAGCAATAAAGAAGCAATCTTGAGCTGAATGGAAGAAAAGAGCAAAGTGTGGAAAAACAACATCTTTGATCGATCTCACATTTCTTCGATTGATCTGACAGTGATTGATCTAGCCTCATCAAGATGGATCAAATCCCTTGTCCTTATCCTAAAGAATTCACCATCTTCAATCTATCCAACTTTCCTCAGATCGATTGAAACCTTTGATCCTATCCCCATCTACCAGTTTTGTCTTTTTCCCCAAAATATCCCAAAAAATATCTCATATTTGTTTTTATTCAAAAATGCACCACCAAGGATGGATCAATCTCGCCACATCTAGATAGATCGAACCCTGTCAAGTGCAAAATAAAACAGAGTCTAGCTCATTAAAAGATGGCAAATGGTCCAATCATTGAAAGAGCCCTAGTGCATGAGTCTAGACCAAGGGGTATGACACTTGAGCCACCTATATAAGGAATTTGAGTCGTTTCTTCACATATACTTTTTACACTTTTGATATTTTGATACTTTTGAGACTTGGACATTAAGAAAAGAGAGGAGAAGAGGCTAGAGATTAGAGACACACACCATTTGGGAGTTCTTCCATTCATCTAGGGTTTCCATTAAGAAGAAGATCATTTCTACCACAGAGATAGCCCTTAAGGGTTGGAGGACAACATCAATGAGTGGCTAAATATCTTCTTGGGGCTAGAGTTAGCCCTAAGCATGCTTTCTAGACCTTGATGTTTTGTATTTTAAGGGGATTTATGTTGTAATTCTTGTATTGACACTTGATTTATATATCAATCTTACTTATATAATGATTTATATGGTTTAACACTTCCAATTGATCATTTCATTCTATTCATATGTCTATGTATGCTAGAATAGATGTTCATGTGTTTATCTCTAGTTTTTGTGTTATTAATGCATGTTTATGTGTATTGATGCTATGGATCTAAAGATTGTCAAGGTATGGTGCTTTAATAGAATACTCTTGTGATTTATTTGATAGTTCATACTCATTTCTTGATGGATTGTGCATCTCCCTTAGTTTAATTAGTTTAATTTTCATGTCACTAGCTTAGTTATAGTGTAGTTGCATTACTTTTTTAGATGGGAGGATAATCCATGCTTGTTGCATGATGTTCCATGCTTATGAATGCAAGTAGTATATTTCTCTAACTTTTTGATGTGTTTGGATTGTAAGCTTAAAGGAAGGAATAATGGCTTAGTTTGATATATTGTGTTATTCACTATGTTGCTTAGACAATATATACTTAATTAGTCATTCATGCTTGTTGATTCAATTAAAAACACACACTAATATTGCAATATATGTTTCCCTTCATTCATTACACATTGAGTGTCTAGAAAGGTGATGTTTAGTCCCATGACCTCTCTCTCTTGTTTTCTCTATCCTTTATCTACCTTACTTGTTTTAGATTGAACTTGTTTAGTTTAGTTCATAGTTTAAATCAATCAATCAAATCACATTTTGATCACTCGACCTACTAATCTTATATTATTTTTATATTAATACTGCCCCCAATCCCTATGGACGATCCCTACTCACCCTTGCTACATTAGTAGTTAGAGGTAGTAGTGGCACTTTATACATTTAAAACTTGGCCACTCTTAGCACATTTTTGACTGGTCGGCTCGATGAGCCACCAGACGAGGATAATGAAAATTTTATTTGGCCACATGAAAGTAAAGTTAAACATTTTTAATCCAACCCTGAATTTAAATGACAAGCATGAAGAGGTTTGTGTTATTGGAAAATGCATTGAAAATGAATGTGAACAATTTGGGTCTTTAATTGATGATGAACATTCCAATAGTTTACTTTCCAAAAAGAGCTTAAAGAGAAATGTGTTTAAACTAAGTGTTGCAAGGGCATCGAAGCCCAAGAATTGTTTTGACCAAGGACCGTCAAACTCTTTTGAGTCAAATCCAACAAGTTCTCTAGGGAATAATTTGTTGGGTGGGATTCAAAGTGCTCTTCACCCCGTTAAGGAGGGGATGCACAACAAGATTTTTGATCTAGGCTAAAAGAGCCCAATGTCTTGCTAGAGACGTTAAACACTAGTGCTTTGTAGGGTTTACAACCCTATTCCTCCCTTATTTCTATTTTATTTTTCATTTCTTGCATCGTCTAGATATATTCTAGGTTCATACACCTTGTTAGGAACATTGATTGAGAATGCA
Organism: Cornus kousa; assembly: GCA_025631255.1. Lineage (NCBI taxonomy): Eukaryota > Viridiplantae > Streptophyta > Magnoliopsida > Cornales > Cornaceae > Cornus > Cornus kousa. Next base: position 8,037 of record JAOTQH010233847.1, read on the forward strand.
TGCACTTTTATTTTTGAAACTAAGCATTTAGTGCCTGTTCGATCGATCTGAGAAGAAATTCGATTGATCGAACAACCATCCATGCATCCAATCATCTCTCTGTTCCATCGTGCAAAAATTTCCTGTATATTTTAGCTCTCTATGTATCATGTGAATTCTCTTTCTGATCAATCTAAAATTCCATAATCGATCCAGTTCTCCCTTGGATCGATTATCATTCCATACTTAAAAATTTTTTTGAAACCATGAAAAACCACCTCTCTGTGTATCGTTCGAACATATCTGCAGGTTTTCACCTTTTGGATCGATCAAGATTCGATCGATCTATGTTCGATCGATCTGGATACAAATTTTTGAATTTAACTTGTTTTTTAATTTCAAATTTTAATTTTTTTAAAAAAAATCGAAAATTACTTTTATTTTTATTTTTATTTTCCAAAAATTCAAAAATATTTTTAATTTTCAAAAATTCAAAATTTTTCAAAAATACCTTGTCGATTTATGGGTTCGATCGATCTGAATTTCTTCGTGATCGATCGGAGTTCGATCGATCTGATCACCTAAGTGATTGATCGAACAGGTTGAAGAAAGTTTTTAAAAATATTACCTAAGGGTCATTTGGATTGATTTCAACATCGATCCAAAGCCCTCTTTCTCCCCTGCCGCTGTTCATCATCTCTCCCATCTCCGGTGACATCCCAAAGCTTCTAAGTTCGATCCCGATCTCATCTCTCTCTCGATCCTTCTCTCCCTCATTTTGGTAAGTTTTTAGCTTTTCTATTTTTGTTTTCGAGTTGATCTATATGATTCAGATGTTGCCACGTTAGATCTAGAGCTCCCCATGATGTGTTGTTGCCATTTTTGAAGCTTCGAAGCATATGTATATATATATATATATGGATCTATTTTTGTATATATTTTGTTTTCAATTTTTATTTCGGGGGTCACATGCCGATTTAAGTGACTATATTTGACTTGTTGAGGTGTATAGGGGCCTACGAGCTTACTCGAGTGCCCCCGTGTTATCCACGTCACAGATCTGTGATTGTTCGTGTTTCCATACCAGTTTGATCGATCACACTAGCTCTCTGATCGATTAGAGCAAGATCAATCTCAATCAAGTCCTGATTAATCCGATCTGGATCAATCTCATCTTTTAATGATCGATCGAACCTCACTGATTTGCATGCACACTTCATATACCCTATTTTGTGCTCCATGTTATCTCATTTATGCCCAATGCCTGTGTTTTCCACATTGATTGCATTATGCTCTATCATATCTAGCACGTTTCACTTAGTCACTGTCTATACCTAGCTGCATTATAACTTGCATAGATTCATGTTTCATTCTGAGTTGTCTATCTTAACTTTGTGTTAACATCTATTTCATGGCTTTGTATTCATTTATATTTATCAAGTTGTAATACTACTCTCTAATATCATATTTCTCAGCTATTCTCTTGTATAGATATAATGATATATTTTTTATATAAAAGAAATGAAAACTGTTTCACATACTTTTATATATTTCTTGGTACATCTATACAAATATATATATATATATATATATATACATATGTGCAACACCTGGGAACCAATATAACAAACACTGTCAATCTATCACTGACTATTCAAAACTTATATTCTATTGGATTTTATGGAAACAAAATATTTGTAATTTTTATTATAAAAATGGAGGGCTAACTCTGGTACCTAGAATGTTTGAATAATGGTTCAGAAAGTACTGCTTTTGTTTTATTCTGAGGATGAAAAGGATGTGGTTGCTCATGTTGTATCAATCGGATGTAATGAAATTAAACGACGTAGTTTTTTAGTATTTTATTAAATAAAATAATTTTATATATTATAATTTTTCTCTTACAAATGCGCCAAAAAAGGAATTAAGCGACAAAACAAAAGCGCCAAACGAGGAATTAAGCGCCAAGTTTTGCCGAACAATTTTTTGTGCAATTAGGGACGGGCGATTTAAGTTTTTAGGGACAGTCTAAAGGATTGTGCCAAAAAAGTAATTTTTAGGGATAGTCTGAAGGATTGTGCCAAAAAAATAGGGTTTTAGGGACAGTCTTTTAAGACTATGCCTAAAAAAGAAGGTTTTAGGGATAGTTTTAAAGATTATTCCTAAAGGACTGTCCCTAAAACCCGAATTTCTTGTAGTGTGCTCCAAAGAAAATATGCGCACCTAACAATGCATGAAACTCGAAATGAGAAGCTATTTGCCCCTCAAACATCCTATTAACCGTTTAAGTTAGAGACAATGAGTGACAAGGAAGGATAATCAATCACTTCCAAGCACTCGTGACAACATACAACTCATCTCATGAATGCGTAAATGAAATACGAAAATACACACAAGGACACCTAGATCATATGATTCCACATAATCAATGTTTTAAACACATAAGCACTCCAATCATGTTAAGTCATATAGTAAAAACGCTAAACAGTTTAGCACATAAGCATATATGTCATATAAAAGATACTTTTAAACACTTAAGTATGTAAGCATGTAAACATGTGAATACATCAAAGTATGTCAACAAGAAACATGAAATGAATCCAAATTCGTCGTCCTAAGGTTTTCGAACCTTAAGCTCTGATACTACTTGTGATGACCCGAATTTCAAAGAACCTAGTGCGTCAGCGAGTAACCCAAAAATTAACCCGACAACGGATCCCAGATGCGGAAGCAATGACAGAGAAGAAGTCTCTAGAGATGAATACCACCTCTAAGACGCCAAAGTGACTTCCTGAGAAGCCACGAGACTAAAAAGGTGACAAATGTGGAAGCTAGGGTTTAAAACGGACAAGAAAGGAACTAGGGGTAAAATGGTCATTTCAAACAAAACTGAATTCTACCGAGCATACCATTAGATAGACAACGAAAAATTAATAAACTTAAACTCAAAAATCACTTGATTTGGAGTTAGAACGAATAAGAAATGAATTTATGAAGTTTTATAAAAAAAAAAATTGTCAAAGTATGCCTAGTACTATCGATTAAAAAAAATTTATTGGTTTTGTTGCTGGCGTAAGAATATTTGGAAGGGATAATAAGATGGTTACTGGTTGATTTGCTAAAAGGATGTATAGGGGTGGGGTGGCGAGATGGTTTACCTGAAAGGGAAGGTCTTGAGTACTTCAGGGGAATCAGTGAGGATGAGGTGGAGGGAATGGATCTAGGTGGGTGGCGAGAGGCTGTGGGGGTTGGGACTTCATCCTTTTACTACTACCCGTTATTGCACAAAGGTATTGCATATTCTATTTCATCAGTTGTAGTTAACTTGTCTTAAAGTCTTTCGATCTCCAAAGCATTAAAGAATCTTATGGAAGGGGGTTATTCCCATCTTTTTTTACAATCACCTGAGCGGTGGAAAATCACCTCTAGTGAAATAGTTCAACCATTTGCTCCATTTTTGTGAATAAATAGTACTTACCATGGTCGGTAAAAAATTGTCTTTGCTTTATACATAATTTTTGTATGTATATATGTATGTGTGTGTGTGTGTGTGTGTGTGTGTGTATACACTATTCAAATATACTCTTCTTTCCTCCCTTATCTCTTCTTCCCTCCCTCCTTCATTTCAGCAACCTATTTGAAATAAAATTGAAATCCCGCCGCCTAGCTACCCTTCTTCTCTCCCAAAATATCAATCAACCCAGTTTAGAATTTGATTTCTTTCCAAATAGATTTTGATTAAATTCCTGTCACCCAGCTACCCTTTTTCTCTCCCAAAATATCAATCAACCCAGTTTATATTTTGATTTCTTTCCAAATAGAAGCAGGAAATAGGCTTTATTTCGAAATAGAATAAGCGATTTTATTTCCAAATTGAAGGTCAGATCAGACTTCTCCAAATCACAGTAAGAGGTATGATTTCTTTGTTTCTGTCATTCTTATGGAAATAAGAGGATTTCCTTAAAAATAAAATATAAAAATTATACATGTATCCTAAATTATCCTCATTTGCTATATCACAACAATTTTCCAACATTTTAGTAACATATATCCCAACATATTTGTAAAGTGGTGCATCACAACATTTTCTTAAGGTACATCCCAACATTTTAATTGCTGGTATACCATTTAAAATGGTACTATTTCATTCTTCTTCTTCGCCTCATCATCGTTCTTGTGCATCCCAACATTTTTCTACGGTGAATCCCAACATTTTCCTACGGTGAATTCCAACATTTTCCTAAGGTGCATCCTAACTTATCCCAACTTTTCCAACCTAGCCTCAGACCTTCTTCTCTTCTTCTTCGTTTTCGCTTCCCTTCTTCTTCATCTTCATTTATTCAAAATTCAAATCCTAATTCTCAGACCTTCCTTCTTCCCTTATTTTTTGCCTCAAACCTTCCTTCTTCCCTTCTTCATCTTCGCCCTAGACCTTCGATCTTCACTTCTTCTTCTTTGCCTCACCGCCGTTCTTCACTTCTTCTTCTTCGCCTTAGACCGTCGTTGGTACTATTTCCTTCTTTTAGAGAGAGAAAGGAAGACAGCCGCACGTAGCTTTTAAAAAGAGAAAGGGAGACAGCCGTATCGTATTTTAGAAATAATATTAAAAGTTTATATATATATGAAATACAATATTTAAAGGGGTGATAAAAAATTAGTTACCTAATTTTTTTAATTGATGTGGCACATTCTCAGCCACTTATTTCAAATGGAGCAAATGGTTGCACTATACAATTGGAGGTGATCCTGGTCCTATATGAGCATCTTCAACCAACTTTAGTCATCTTGGATAATGTTTGACCACACACACACACACACCATCCACACACATGGATGTTTTTGGGTCTTGGTGCGCCCTCATGCACACACACCCCACCCATCAAACGAGGCCAAGACCGAAGGTAGAATGAACGTCTTCTGTAGCACAGAGAGGTCGAGAACGGCTCACACCATGTTGCATGGAGATCTCAACCTTTGTTGCACTAAGAATCCAAGAATTGTGTTCACCCTATGTTAGGCAACAAATGAAAACTTGGTCACTCCCATCCACCCCCGCTCAGAGTAAGAAGAATTGTGATTGTTTTAGCAATGTATTCAAGCTCGAGAAAATATTTATAGCTGAATACTGCCTTACAATTCAATTTAGTTAAGTTTAATTGATTTTACAATTCGATTTGATTCCAATTTTTATAGTCATTGAAATTGATTTGATTTAAAATGCTTTTGAAACAATCCAATTTAAATTATATGCATCCCTAACAATATAATATTAAAAATATGTATAGAGTACATTTGTTCAATAGTGACGTGGTAACATCCCATTCCATTTTGATGATTAGTACTCTCTTACTAAGGGCCTGTTTGAATTGTGTTGTGGGCTGCTCTGTTGTGTTCTGTACAGTGTAAATGGACACTGTTGAGATGATG
>JAOTQH010233875.1:0-13441 GCA_025631255.1 Cornus kousa
ATTCTTAGCTTTTCCCAAATTTATGGGGAAATATTCTATGAGACATGGGAGAGACTTCAAGATTTTATGAGGAAGTGTCCGCACCACCAAATTCTAAAGTGACAATTAGTGCAAGCCTTCTATGATGGTTTAATAGAACCACATAGACAATTAATCGATTCTTCATGTGGGGGCATGTTTAGGTCCAAAAATTCAGATGATGCATGGACTCTAGTTGAGAACATAGCAAAAATTCTATGTAACATAGTTCTTGTAGAATTTCTACATCTAACATGGTGAAATTCTCAAATCTATGTCAACCACAGACTCTTAGGGAAGAATCTTCTCAAGTAGATGTCATAGCCCACAAAATTTTTTAGCTTGTGGCACCACATCTCTCGTCTTCTCAGAATTCTTTATCAAGTGCTATGTGTGCATATTGCACAAGTACTTTTCATTAGGGGTGCACACGGTTCCGGTTCTCACAGTTCCGGTCGGAACCGGAACCGGAACCGTTCACAACGGTTCCTTAAAAATGGAACCGGGACTGGAACCATATAGTATGGAACCGGGACCGGAACCGAACCGTAGAAACGATTCGGTTCCCATGGAACCGTTAACTCTCGGCAAGCAGTCAAGCATAGAGTTTCAGACAAGTTGGGTTTCAGAAGCTTGAGAAACAAAATATTCCGCCAACTGATCAAAGTTACTGACAGAGAACTCCAATCCGAATCGAACAACTCAACTTACAATGTAGATCGAGCAAACTATAATAAAAAAATATGACAATTAGAATAGAATAACTCAACCTACAATCTCCAAATAGATTGAGCAAACTGCAGATCGGCTTGGGTGTTGAGAGAGAGACGGTGACGGCTCTGTCCCTCGATCTGAAACCACCGGCGACAGACGAGAGAACATCATTTCTGATCACCGGAGCCAAGCGACTGGAATATGCAAGCTAAGCACTCGTCGGGAAGGTTGGAGATGTAGTTGGGGAAATCAGGAGCGTCGATAATGATGTCCTCAAATGACCAACATGCCGGCGTCGGTCAACTCTCGGCAAATAGAGACGGAACCATCGAGAACAGATCGTTTTGGGCATTTGTCACTTTGTCAAACCCTAAGATGAGATCATGAGAGATTGATAATTTGAGAGGACTCAGAGTAGGCAACTGGCGAGGACCGAGAGAGTGAGACATTTAGGGCAAAAAAAACTAAAAAAATATGTTTTTTTTTCAGGTTCAGGAACTCATCTTAACGCCTTTACTTCATTTTTAAAGTATAAAATTAAATATATAAGACATATGTAATATATATATATATATATATATGGTTTTGGTTCTTACCGAGTCCCACGGGCTGGAACCGGAACCGGAACCGTATGTCCGCGGTTCTTAAATTCGGAACTGGAGCTGGAACCAAAACTGTGAGAACCGGAAAAAACAGTTCCGGTTCTCACGGTTTTGGTTCTGATTCCATGGTTCTGGTTCTTTTGTGCACACCTACTTTTCATAATGTAGAAGATTGCCCCACATCGGAGTAATTTTATTAAAGTATGCCAAAGCAGGCCAATGCCATGTTCTCTCGCCCAGGAAATAATCCTTATTCCAATACATACAATCCGGGTTAGAGAGATCATCCAAATTTCTTGTGGAAGCAACAAGCCCCACAAAATTCATCATTTCAAGGTTATAGGTAATCAACTTAATCTAATTCTTAGTCCATGAATTGACCATTTAAAGCTTCTTTAAGCTATTGTCCTCCTTCATATAATGCGAATTTTTCGAATCAAAATCATGTTCTTTCTCAACAGTCTCAATTGGATGAGCTATTAATCTCCAATAAGCAGATAATTGCTACCCTTAGTGGTATACAATTAATTGTGCAATTGGTTAGTACTCATTCCTAATCAATAGCCAATATTGAAACCCAACTGGGACAATTGGCTAATTCAATAAATCAGTTTCACAAGAAGGACACAAGAAAACTTCCAGCTTAACCTATGGTGAACCCGAAAGGGCAATATATGATTGATGAAATCACTCCCTCCAAGTGGATCAAATCTTGAGCAAGTTCAAACAATCACCACACTTTGGCGTGGAAGAATTGTGGACAATAAGATTGATGAAAAAATTGAAACCCTTGCTCCCAAGGATTCAACTTCTTTATGAAAAAATCTGAAAGTTAGTCCAGAAATTCAAAATTCTCTAATCCAAAATGGTGAGACATCTTATGAGCCTAAGGCTCCTTTTGCTCAATATCTAATACAATCCACACATTTTGGGAAAAAGGGCAATAAAATTCAGGAAATGTTTGAAGTCTTTAAACAAGTAAAGATCAACATTCCTCTTCTTGATGCCATTAAGAAAATTCCGCCTTATGCAAAAAAATTTAAAGATTTATACACTAAAAAATGCACTTCTAAGAGCAATATTCCTAAAAATGTGAGGTTAACTAAGCAAACAAGTGTTATCATTCAGCACAATACACCTTCGAAGTTTAAAGATCCGGGTGTCTCAACAATCTCATGTGTCATTGAAGACAATAAGATATAAAAGGCTCTTCTTGACTTAGAATCAAGTGTAAATTTGATTCCTTACTCAGTATACTTGTAACTTGGGTTATGAGAACTCAAATCCACTTCAGTTGTTTTGTAACTTGCGAATAGATCTGTAAAACAACATCGTGGCATCATTGAGGATGTAGTCATCAAGGTGGACAACTTCTACTTCTCAGTAGACTTTTGTGGTTGTAGATACTGAACCGATCCATAATCCAATAAAACATATTCTTGTGATCCTTGGTCGGCCTTTCTTAGCTACGGCGAATGCTTCAATTAATTGCTGAACTGGGGTGATAGATATTTCTTTGGAAATATGAAAGTGAAGCTCAACATTTTTAGTGCTTCTTAACATCCTCAGGGGGAATATGAATGTTTCTCTCTTGACATCATTGATGAAATGGTTAAAAAATCTCTCCCATTTATTTAAGATCCTCTTGAAACTTGTTTGGCTCATTTTGACTTCAAAAATTACGACATTGATCAATCTATTAGAGAAGTCGATTCTTTGCTTGAAGCCAATGTAATCTCAGACTTTCCTTCTTAGAAAGTGCCAAAGGAACCTCTTCCATTAATTTTAAGCACTCCTGTTGTCCCTTTACTGAAATCTCCATCTCAATTTGAGTTAAAGCCACTCCCGGTTAATCTCAAGTATGTATTTCTTGGTGTAAACAAAACTCTTCCGGTTATTATTGCATTGGATCTTTCTCAAGACCAAAAAAATAGCCTTTTAGCAGTGCTACAAGAGCACAAAGAAGCTATTGGCTGGTCGGTGGTGGATTTAAAAGGAATTGACCCTTTCATTTGCATGCACCGCATTCTTTTGGAGGAAGAAGCAACACCTTCCCGAGAGGTGCAGCGCCGGTTAAATCCTAACATGAAGGATGTTGTCATTAAAGAGGTAATCAAGCTATTAAATGTGGGAATCATCTACACCATCTCGGAAAGCAAGTGGGTAAGCCCCACTCAAGTTGTTCCAAAAAAGTCCAGCCTTACCGTTGTTGAAAATTCAGTGGGAGAACTTATACCACATCGCACCACCATTAGTTGGCGTATGTGCATAGATTACCGAAAACTGAACTCTGCAACTAGGAAAGGTCATTTTTCACTTCCATTTATTGATCAAATCCTAGAAAGGTTAGCTGGCCAAAGTTACTATTATTTTCTTGGTGGTTCTTCTAGCTATAACCAAGTGGCTGTAGATCCTCAAGATCAAGAGAAGACAACTTTAAGCTGTCCTTTTGGAACTTTCGCCTATCGTCGCATTCCTTTTGGGTTATGTAATGCGCCGGCCACCTTTCAGAGATGCATGATATCCATATTTTTGGATATGGTCAAAGAATTTCTTGAAGTATTCATGGATGATTTTTCTTTCTTTGGATCTTCATTTGACTCTTGTCTCTATAATCTATCACTTGTGCTTCAAAGATGTAAGGATACAAATCTGATATTAATTTAGGAGAAGAGTCACTTCATGGTACAAAAAGGGATTGTCTTGGGACACATTATCTCTAAAAGAGGGATTGAGGTCGATAAGGCAAAAATTGAATTAATTTATAGCCTTCCTCCTCCCTCTTCGGTAAGACAAATTCGATCTTTTCTTGGCCATCCTATCTTTTGTCACCATTTTATTAAGGATTTCAACAAGATATCTACGCCTTTATGTAATCTTTTTGCAAAAGACACTAATTTCAACTTTGATGAAGCATGTTTAGAAGCTTTTAAGAAGTTTCATTCACTACTCTCTTCTCCCCCAATCATGAAACCACCTAATTGGTTTCTTCCTTTTGAGACCATGTACGATGCATCTAATTATGTCTTAGGTGTTGTATCAGGAGCGTGTGGATTAAACTCCTCATGTTATTTACTACGCTAGCAGGACCCTCTCAGAGGCTTAATTAAACTATACAACAGTTGAGAAAGAGTTGCTAGCAGTTGTCTATGCCTTGGATAAATTCCATTCATATTTTCTTGGATCCAAGGTCATTGTTTTCACGGATCATGCCGCGTTAAGACATTTACTTGCAAAGAAAGAGACCAAACCATGACTCATTCGTTGGATACTCTTACTCCAAGAGTTCCACATTGAGATTAAAGATAAGAAAGGAACTGATAATATGGTTGCAGACCATCTTTCTAGGCTTCTTATTGAGAACACTTTTGATTTTTCTCCAGTTTAAGATTCCTTTCTGGATGAGCAACTGTTTCAGATTTCTCGTGTGTTGCCTCCTTGGTTTGCTAACATTGTCAACTATCTTGCGGTAAGAAATATTCTATCCTAATGGTCTAAGCAAGAGAAAGACTGGTTCTTCGCTCAAATCAAAAATTTCTTTTAGGAATACTCGAAATTGTTCAAGTATTGCCCGGAATAAATAATCCAAAGATACAATCCTGAATCTGAAGTCCAAAATTGTAATACCCCCGAATTTCCAAATGCGGGTTGGCAAGGCCCACGCCCAAATACCCGAAGATATAAAAAACAAATGACAATAATTGAACACATAATACAAATATAATAAATAGGAATAAATAAAATAGCTGAAAGAAAACTAAAACCATAATCCAATAATGAAATCCTCAGAATAAATTTTATAAATAAGAACTATTCTGGTACATCCAAACCTCCAATACAAATATGACTCGGGAATCCATCTAGTGGACCGTTATTCAAAACCCAACTGAGGATAAACTGAACTAAAAAAAAAAAAAAAAAAAAATCCAAAACTAAATATAAATAATAGTCCCACGCAGTTGGAATAATGAGTGACCGTCTTTGCTCAGTACGAATAAGCTCAAAGACTGGAACCGTCCGATACCTGAAAAATAATAGTGGGTCAAGCCCACGAACAAGTTCTACTCTAACTACAATCTAAACAGAGACCCGATACGTAAATACATCCTAGATAACTCAACAATATCTATTTAGTTGATATATATATTATATATATCCAAACTAAGGGACTCTCACTGGACTACAAAAAGGGGTCTCAACCTGAATAGAAGTCAACATACAAAATGCACTATAGGTGGGCATGAGTACCTAGACCTAACAGGGTATACCTCTACTATCATAGCTAGTTATACATCCCAACGCATATTTGCTCCCTAACCATCGATCTTGAGACTCAAGCTCATATCGTGGTACCATAATAATATATATAAAAATCCTACCCTATCCATCCATAAGAAATCCAGTCAGTCATTCAACTTGTTCAGCTGATCTGACTTAAATGTAAGTAGTACTTAATCTAGTTAGCCATTCAACTTTGTTCATTTGACCTGACATAACTATAAATAGGACTTAACATTTTTACTTAATCTGTTCCCTTATATAAAATAGGTAGGACTTAACTGTTAAGTTAATCCATCCCTAAAGTGCCACCATCCCATATTGGTACACTTAATCAACACAATCCAATAATTTGTGTAATAATTTTAGGAGTACATCAAATAATCCAAAATTAAACATAATAATAATATTATATTATGCTAACACAAGATAGGATAACTTATAATTTATTTAAGTTTCCTATGTCACATATCCTACACATATAGAATCTTAAACAGATTGATATATATTTTTTTCTATACCATCACTTAAGCATTCTCCATAGTTTGTTTAAAAGTTATTTAAATCATCCCTAATCCTTATTTGATGTTTAAAACTCCACAAATCCAATCTAGAACCAATACAACGCTGTTTTCGAGAATATACCAGCTAAGGCTCGAGCTTCTATCTAAGGCTCGAGTACCCTGTCCAAGGCTTAAGCATCCTATTGTAGGCTCGAGCTCTTTATTCCAATTGCTCGAGCTTTCCTTCTTAGGTTTGAGCTTTACATCCCCAAATACTCTAGCTTTAAAACCAAGTACTCGAGAATCACAACTAATTACTCGAGCATCACAACCAAATGCTCAAGCTTCACAACCAATTGCTCAAGCATCACAACCAATTGCTGGAGCTTTTCATTCCAAGGCTTGAGCTTTGCCCCCAAGGCTCGAGCATTGTAACAGTGGTCCGAACTGTTACTCAAAAACAGCCCAGAACTTCACTGTGCATTCAGTCTTTGTTTTAAAGAATCCTAGGCATGTTTCTAAGTTCCATTCACATATAGATATAACAGAACCTCATATAAAACATGAATTCAATTCATAAAACAATTAAATCAAATCATGAATTTAACAATTTATGCATGAGAACTACTATAGAAAAAAAAGATTTACTAGATCAATTCCATCCAAGCATGATTAACAGATTATTTTTAATGTCCGTTTAAATCCTGGAGACTACCTAGGCATGCACAGAACTTAAGTCTAAGGGAAAAGAGTTAGAGATAGAACTTGCCTCTAAGTTTACAATTGAAACCTTAACTCCTTCTTCCTAGTTTTTTGGTGATCGTGATTGCCATCAAGGACTCCTCTGCTCTTGTTACAACCCTCGAACACCCTCCGCCTTCCTCTTTGGTCCGACCTAATACTTTGGCCTAAACCTTAGCTTCTTCTCTCTTTAGAAAATATTACGTGATATATTCCTAGAGACCTATAGCTATATATTTATAGGCTAAATATAACTAACCCTAATCCTAATTCCCAATCCAAGTCAACTTAAAAACAATAAAAATTAAATTATTAAAAAGGTAAATACAATTTGTTACATAAATAATTTATGATTGTCTTCATTAAATAAATATATTATACACATCCCATTATTTATTAATGGATTATCCAATAATACTTAACTTACCATAATATAATAAAGGAACTTAAAATATAACACGTATCAAATCTATGTATATTTTTATAATTTGAATATAAAACATATACATCAAATTAAATATCAATACCCAAGTTATCATAAAAGTAATTTATAAATTACTTTCCCCTTTCATATATGTATATAATTTATCTATCTATCTATATATATATATACACACATACACAACTATCCATGGATAATTATCCATACCCATCCAATCTTCTATCCAAGTAGTCCATAGGACCCAATTGGTTGGCCCATTGCTATTACCCATATCCATCCTTTTTAACTATAAAATAAAATATAAACCACAAAATCATTTAATCTAACAATTAAATATAAATACAAATATCACATACAAATTAATCTATACAAACAACCCAATTAACACATAACCAAGTAATGCAAATAACACATAAATAAATAATGCAAATAACACAAAAACAAATAATCAATTAAATTAAACAATTAAAAACTTAATTAAAATAAATAAATAAATACCGAGACTATCTTTTTAAAGGTATTACATTTTTCCCCCCTAACAAAAGGAATTTCGTCATTGGAATTCGCCTTTACTTTCTTCCATTATGGTTGGAAACTATGAGGGAAAAACATCCTCCTATTTCCAAATAGAGCAACCTCACTAAAAAGGCTCCACTTAACTCCTGTATACCAAGTAATAGACATGGTTTATATATTTAAGAAACACCGTAATCATACAACGCGTAGGCTATACTTAAGAACAACTTAATCCACCCAATATGATAAGGTAATGGTGTATATACCTCCAATTGCCATAAAATATATGCACAAAACTTCTGTGCACCTAGCGCTAATGATTTGATAACACTAATCCAAAGGCTACTGCCTCAATTTATAAACACAATCCTCTAAAAGTCAATGTTAGAATTAAAATTGACCTTTTTTCCCAAAAATTGTCTTGCTTCTTATATGGAAGACATAATGGCAAACTACTCCCTAATAGAAAACTTGAGTATACAAGTTCAACGAGTTACAACTTCCCACTGCCGCCTCCAAACCGCGCGTAATCCATTACAAAGGGAAGTATTTCTCTCTGACATATTTTTAAATGAAATCAAGGTCTGATTTTAAAAGCCTTGCTTCCATTTCAAACCAACGAATGAGAAGTATACAAAAGATAATATACAAAACCTCAAACGTTGTCACCCCAACCTCCTTGTGCCAACAAAATCACAGACAAAAACTGAAAGTGAAGTTAATGCTTCCAATTGTCTGTGAAAACCCAGGATATACACCTCAAACATATCCTTTATGGTCTAACTTAATCGCTCTATCAATTCCTCCGTCTAGAGATATGAAGCAAAGTTGTTACTCCAAAATCTTCATAAAGCTCCTCCAAAATAGCACCTTGCATCCACTATAATGGATATCCACATGCTATAACGCCACTATCACTGTACTATAGAACTATTATGAAGCTTTAAAATGAACCTTACCCCAATGAATGTCCTCAAGTTAACTTTCTCAATCCACTACCCTCATCCCATATGGAAAATTGAAATTCCAAACTAATGTCGATAATTCCCACCGACCGTCTGCTCCTGTTTAGTCCTACTTCCATATTCATTATAGGAAGTGGCTAAAGATCCTATGATATTTAATAATCAACTTTTCACCTTTCTAGCGGGTGTTACACTTAGGGCAATTATATATACATCCCTATCCATAACTGTTCACCAAAACTGACATTTGATGTGGTGATGTACCTTGTATCCGTCATAGCACTATTTACGGAAACTACTCAATCCTCCTCTAATACCTTAAACTCCATCTGGGTAAGGTAACACCATTTCCAGGATCAAATCCGATATTCAAAGTTGATCTTCTCAACTACTTAGTAATAACAAGTGTTATGATTACACCTGCTATAAATTCAACTGATATCTCATCAATTAACCGAAATATTTAAATATCTTATCGATTGTTGAGAGCATTCATTTCCACCTTCGCTTCCAACAGACGGAACTTGATGTAAAGTGTGAATAACCAATGTTATCCACCTAAGCCGTCTCGTGATCCATTCTATTCATATGAACTAATATCTTATCAGCTCTAACAAAATAGATAAAATGAAACTAATTTAATTTTATCAGTCAACCAATATCCCATCTAGAATCCCAACCCTTGTATCAATTCAGCAATCCCTCAATTAAATCCGTGAAAATGCTCTGTCATTTCCATATCAGTATAAAAAAATAGCTGCAAGGATCTAATGACCTCTGATGGTCCATCTCTGCTATCTAATAAATATTAGACTTGGAGAAAAATCACTATGGCCCTCTTCCTGCCTATCTTCCAAACATCGGCTTCCTATTGTGATGCATCATATTTCCACCTGGATGAATAAAGAATTAAGAGTTGTGAATCTTAGTCCTTGAATCCTGCATCTAATTTGTCTTCAAAAAGTACCTTTAATCCAGTACCACTGTTCCCTTTGTTTAAATTGGAGCATCTTCAAAAATGAACTTTGCAACTGAATTCATGCACCATTGATCTATGATAGCCTTACCGATAAAGAAAGTCAACACCACAAAATTCAACTAGCTAAGACATTTCCATACATACCGTACACCTCTTATTTATATAGGTATTTAGTCTCACCATCTTATCTTTGACAGACCTTGCTTCTTAAGACAAGTTAGTGTCAATCCGACATCTTTGTCTAACTTCAAAAGAGTATGGAATCCCTCTAATCTCCAAATAAGTTATCAATTTCCTAGCTACAACCATTTGTTGAAAATTGTGACCTAAAAAAAAAAAAAAAATTCCATATTATGTAAATAAAGAGACTTGATTTCCTCCTCCATGTGCAACACCGGCAACTTCTCTTAATGACACACCCTCGTGAATAAATTCTCGATTAAGAATAGACTGATGAAGATTTATCCAGTCAACTATTCTCACTCGGTGTTATTCCAATCAGTACCTAAACCAGTACTAATCCTCTTTCCAACTTGGTAACAATTTCTGGAATTTCCAAAAAGATGTTCAGTAAATCCGGCACCTTTGATAAATCATCGTGGCATTACTATGGTCCTTACTTACCACAACCTCACGAATACCAAAACATCAACAATCACCAATATCATGGTGTTGTAAAAAGATACGAATCCATACCTAATGTAAAGTATATCAAACTAATCGCTTTAGATTATTTGACTCTGAGTGATAGTTTAACTATCCCATTCCAAAGAACATACAATAATGATGCATGTCCAGGTCCAATAAATTGGCTAAATTTATATGTATTTACCAAATCCTACGACTGCATGCTCACAAATCTAACGTAAATAGCACTATTACTCCATGTTATGAAAAACAATAGTTGGCTGATCACAAACTTGTGTACCCAACGTAACCACATACCACATCCCGAAATAATCAACAAAAATTAAAACACGTATGACACACACAAAAAACAAAAAAGCACAAAATATACTCCTACTCAAGACATCGTTCTTTCTAGAAAAGAATGTCTCCTTCGAAATCAACCTTACTAGACTGTTTCACAATTTCATTTTTATAGTTTCGTAGATAATCATCAAATCCTCGAAACAGATCCTTTAAAAATAGCTTAAAAGCAACATATGCTTGCTTAAGCAAAATACCAAGGGCTTAACCCTCATTCTCCTTATACATGGAATGTAACCTGTTTAACTTGGCTTTATATAGCGAATTAGAACGTCACAACTTAATCCACATATTCTCCTGAACATAATACAAAATCATATGTTTCGTTTTGATATGAATTTCATCAAATCCCCAAACTCCTGAAGAGCACTTTTTATATATCACCTTGAGAGATGATAAGAAAGTTTAAATATATGTAGATTAATCAATACCAATTCTATAAAAAACATTCGCTATACTAATAGCAATTAAGATCACCTCGTACGATTAACCATCTTTAAGATTTAGTACCCGGTCTCTTGGATATACTAAAATCTCCTCCATTAAGATCCTTTTTGGCTTCTACTCCTTGTTTGTCTCCTTTTTTAAATTAACTGAAGTCGTGCTGGCTTCGCTATGTGATGACCTACCACGTACACCTAAACCTTTCCTTAGCTTTATATTTTCAAAGTAATGCCAACCGAAACTAAACTTTCGATTCCTAATTCTGCCTTCTGGTAAAGAAATCGATAACGTACTTCTTTACTCCTTTGGGTCTTTCTCGCTTTTTCCTGGAACCCAATCCTCCTCCTAGTATCAACCATTCCGTAACTACAGAATATAATTAACATCAGCTCCTCCTAACGAACCGTGAATAGAGTATAACGAATCCTAATTTGAGTTCTAAGTTTTAAGAGACGCAACGCAGAAGTCATATAACGAAAGAAACTCCTAAGGACACTTGAACCTGGAGTGCTCTGATACCAACTATGATACCCCCAGATTTTTGAATGCGGGTTAGCCAGGACCACACCCGAATACCCAAAGATATCAAAAACAAATGGCAATGATTGAACACAGAATACAAATATAATAAATAGGAATAAATAAAATGGCTAAAAGAAAACTAAAACGATAATCCAATAATGAAATCCTCAGAATAAATTTTATAAATAAGAATTATTCTGGTACATCCAAATCTCCAATACAAATACAACTCGGGAATCCAGTGGACCCCTATTCAAAACCTAACTGAGAATAAACTGAACTAAAAAAAAAAATAAACCCAAAACTAAATATAAATAGCAGTCCGACGCAAACAGAAGAATGAGTGATTGTCTCTGCTCAGCACGAACAAGCTTTAAGATTGGAACTGTCTGATACCTAAAAAATAATAGTGAGTCAGGCTCGCGAATAAGTTCTACTCTAACTACAATCTAAACAGAGATCCAATACGCAGATACATCCTAGATAACTCAACAATATCTATCTAGTCCATACATATATATATCCACACTAAATGACTCTCACTGGACTACAAAAAGGGGTCTCAACCTGAATAGAAGGTAACATACAAAAGGCTCTATAGGTGGGCATGAGTACCTAGACCTAACAAGGTATACCTCTACCATCATAGCCAATTCTGCATCCCAACGCATATTTGCTCCCTAACCATCGATCCTGAGACTCAAGCTCATATCGTGGTACCATAATCATATTTATAAAAATCCTACCCTATCAATCCATAAGAAATCTAGTCAATCATTCAACTTGTTCAGCTGATCTGACTTAAACATAAGTAGTATGTAATACAGTTAGTCATTCAACTTTGTTTAGTTGAACTGACACAAATATATGTAGGACTTAACGTTTTTAGTTAATCTGTTTCCTTATATAAAATAAGTAGGACTTAACTGTTAAGTTAATCCATCCTTAAAGTGCCACCAACCCATACTGGTGCACTTAATCCACACAATCCAATAATTTGTGTAATAATTTTAGGAGTACATTAAATAATCCAAAGTTAAATAAAATAATAATATTATATTATGCTAACACAAGATAGGACAACTTATAATTTATTCAAGTTTCATATGTCACATATCCTACACATACAGAATCTTAAACAGATTGATATATATATATATATATATATATATTTTATACCATCACTTAAGCATTCTCCATACTTTATTTAAAAGTTATTTAAATCATCTATAGTCCTTATTCGATGTTTAGGACTCCATAAATCCAATCTAGAACCAATATTACACTGTTTTCGAGAATATACCAGCTAAGGCTCGAGCTTCTATCCAAGGCTCGAACACCCTGTCTAAGGCTCAAGCATCCTACTACAGGCTCGGACTCTTTATTCCAATTGCTCGAGCTTTCCTTCTTAGGCTGGAGCTTTAAATCCCTAAATGCTAGAGCTTTACAACCAAGTGCTCGAGCATCACAACCAATTGCTCGAGCTTTGCCCCTAAGGCTCGAGCATCACAACCAATTGCTCGAGCTTTGCCCCCAAGGCTTGAGCATTGTAACAGCGGTTCTAACTGTTACTCGAAAACATCCCAGAACTTCACTGTGCATTCATTCTTTATTTTAAGGAATCCTAGGCATGTTTCTAAGTTCCATCCTCATACAGATATAACAGAACCTCATATAAAACATGAAATCAATTCACAAAACAATTAAATCGAATAATGAAGTTAACA
>JAOTQH010233894.1:0-13439 GCA_025631255.1 Cornus kousa
AAATGACTCGTTTAGGTAGCAGCCTTGGCTCATCCCAAACGGATATGGAATTTTAAGATTCCCGCATCTATCTTTGCTTTGCAGCCAGGCATGCCTTGAGCGGTAGCAACTCCTCTCACCGTAAGCCTCAGAAGAAGCATTACGTGCAAGTCCATGGCTTCTCTGTTACATGTCTAGGATGATTGCAGAAACAATGAGGCCTTTATGGTTTATTTGTATATATATTATATTACGTAGGATCATTTTGCCGACTCTAGAATATATCTTCCATTTAGGAATAAACTACCTCATTTTGTTTGTCTTGTCATTAAAAATTATCGATCTTTTTGTTTTAAAACACTGTTATCAAGAAGCAGAAGTCAACTTTGTTATGCGAATAGTTTCCAAAACATCACCAGGAACCACAAAATTTGCTACGATGAAGCAAAGACGTATCGATGTTAGAGCATTGCATGGAGAAATGAGCACAAAATTTGCTTAGGTTTTAGTGGCTAATTTTCTCTAGTTAGATTTGAACCTACCTTGAGTCTAGATGGTGGTGTGTTCAGAACCAAAAAAAAGGAATGAAAAAATAAATTGCTTTATTATTATTACTACTACTACTATTACTGTTATTATTAATAATAACTACTAATAATAATAATAATATTTTTATTATTAATAATACTACTACTACAATTATTATTATTAAGTACTATTAGTATTACTACTACTAATATTATTAGTTATTATTATTATTATTATTATTATTTATATATGGTTTATTATTATTAGGCAAAAGTACAAAAAAAAATGTACATTTATGATATTTACAATTTTTATATAAATTAAAATGTGGTCCGGTGACCGGGAGGGTCCTTTTTGCAACCTTTTTTTTATAGTGTAAGGTTCGATAATATTTGATAGTTTAGTGGGGTGGTATTTGCAATCTTGGTAATAGTTTAGGGGTTTTTTGCACTTTTGCCTAGTCATTCTACACTGAAGTATGTATAAATCATGTACAAGGTGAGATATAAATAGACTTGTGATCAACGGTTATATAATAATTATGGCAATAATCATTATACAACGGCTATTATATAATCTAATATTATTATGTTAACACCATCCGAACGGACCATCAGAGATATAACCATCGGAGATACCATCATAAACAAAATAATCGTCATCGTCGCTGTCAGAATCAGAATCAGAATCACTCGGATTCTCTTGCAGCACTCCTGTACTCTCGTATATAAAAGTAGGAATATGAGAAGCTAGATTCAATATCTCATCATCAACCTCCAAATCTTTGCAGTAACTAACATCAAAATGCACAAGTTTTTTGCAACACTTCAAAATGCTCACAAGATTTTCCCATTGGAGCGATGTCTCCCTCAGGTCCAAATACTTTATGTCCTTCAATAAGATGACTATATCCAATTCTTCAGCTTCCACCATAAATTTTTCAGAAATTCTTAAATCAATAAAATTGTTGCAATGAAGGCTGACTTGGGTAAGGACTGCTTCCATATTATTGCAGCTTTCAAGCCTCAACATTTGTAAATTTTTCCACTTGCTTATAAGACTGGGTATGGTTGACATTTTATCCCAGTTGAGATTATCCAGAGTCAAATATTTCAAGGAAGGACACCTGAAAAAAAAATTAAGAATAATAAAATTAAATAAAATTTTGATCATAATTATTATCTAACGTTAATTTTCATTTCAATTTTATTGTCTTGACGAAATTTCAGTATCTTACCCTTCTGCAGCATAAGATAATGCCTCTATTGTACAATAGCAAGAAATACCTAGTGAAACAGCAACACCACAACTACGATTGATGACAAACTTAATCAACCTAGTCCACATTGCCGAAGAATCAATATGATTGATGACAAACTTACTCGACTCGTTCTCATAAACCTTCCACGGATGATATTCGTCAAGTAATTTTGGAAAAATATTACAGATTTCACGAAAATTAAGGTGCTGCCAGCATAGTGGACTAAGGGTAGCATTGTACCATGACTTGCATACCAATGGAACATCAAATAGCAGGTAATCCATTCTCAATCTCCCAAACACATTTACTAAGCAATCCTTGTTTAGCTCTTCCCATTTTCGCCCTTCCATCTACATGAATGGAAAGTAAAGACAAGTGTGAATTTTATGAATAGAGTAAAATTGGGAGAAAAAAATAATTAAAAAAAAAAGGTCCTACATTTCACACTAGCAAAATATATTTAATTTTCCCATTGACAACAAAATTACAATAACAAAATTATATTGGGGCCGATCAAGCTGTGTATTGTTTAATAGAAAATCACATTGTAATTAGAAGACAAACTAAAAAATGAGTAAGGACCTCTACCAACACAGTATAGTCGAATTCAGGAACAAAGAGAGAGAGAGAGAGAGAGAGAGAGAGAGTCAAAGTATATAAACCCATGTCCAATTTTTTATTTATATACACTAATTATATATAAGAAATCACATCTTTCAAAATTTATCGCGTGTTTCCCCTACCTGTGAATTTATAACATATTCACTTTGTAATTTCATCGATCAGATGGTGTTCATACACGCGCAAAGAGCGAAACCCACAAAAGATATGTATAAACACGCGCAAAGAGCGAAACCCACAAAAGGTATGTATAAATACATACGCAAACACAAAGATATACACACACATATGTATATACATATACATGTAGGTTACTAACCTTGGGAATCTTTGGTTTTGTTTCAGTTGCCTTGAGGTTGTTGGAGAGACGGTGATCAATCTAACAAACCCTTCAACAGTTGTACTGTGAGATTTTTACATTTAACCCTTTTTAACTAATTTGATTTTTTCCAGGAATTTTTTTTTTTTTTTTTTTTTTTTTTTTTTTTTTTTTTGTAATTAACCGGTGGTAAAGTTGAGAGGAAAAAAATAAAAAATAAAAAATAAATCTTAATTTTTGTATTGGCATAACTTTTTTACTGAATAATATATACTTTTGTACGTGCAACATTTCCCTCTATAAAAGAATTAAAAAGAAATAATATAATTCGATCAAAATAAAATAATAAGTAAGAAGAATTATTAAGAGAAAAACGTATATTGTTCGATGATCTTTATTGAAGGACTAAGCTTAGCTTCTATTTATATACAAAAAAAAGTGATGAAATTATGGTAGCAGTCGCCTTCCTTATCCTCCAGTTAATTCTATATACAATTTCTTTCTAATTGAATTGCTATCTTTTAGGGTAATCTCCATGTCAAATTCTTCTTTTTGTAGAACTATACTTTCAGGTAGATCCTTTGCTAAATAGGAGTTCTCTCATTCTCAAATAGTTTGGGCCGGATGCATCTTGGGCAGCTGAACTTGAATAGTGGGCTGGAAGACTAGTGTCACCAACCTTGGACTAAAGGGAGACTCAACATGGACTCGACCTAGATTGGGCTTCTGCAATTTGGACTCTCGCAATATATCAAAGAACCGAAAGTAAAAATTTGTATTGTGATATGGACGATTCTAATGGGAGAGGGATTTTTCCCTCTACAGTGCCATTCACACTTATTTCACTTAAAAAAATATGTATATATATATATCACTTCAAATTATCTTTTAAAATTCAAACAAATATAGAAGCAACTATAGATTACTACTTTAATTTATTTGGAACCAAATTGTTTAGGATTTGGAATAAAAAATGAGATTGGATTTGAATTCTCTTTGAGTGTTTGGAATAATTTGGAATTTAATTATAAAAGAAATATTTTGTTATCATTTTACCCTTGTTAATTAGTTATGTTTCACTAAAAAGACGGCCAATTTGATAAAATTACAAAACTACAACTAATCTAATTTACAAATTGTCAAATTCAAGCCATATTGTAAATTTGACTCTGTATAATTTTTTTTTTTTTTTTAAGCAAGTTATACATATATGGTATCCATAATTACAAGCTGCTATACGGGCGATAGAAAACATAACCCAAAATAGATACATAAAGATAGAGTTCTTGGGAAATTTAATCGATTCGAAATTCCGAAATAGGTAGTTGGTGGTGAATTCTTCATTACCAGGAAAAAAATAAATTATAAGTGATGCACTTCAATATCTCATCATCAATTTCAATTTGAAAGTCCAAAATAGTTAGCTGGTGATCATTACCATTAAAAAATAAATTATATGTGACATCACTTGATTAAAAGCATGCTGGGGTCGAATTTACTTAAAATCACTATTTTACCTTTATATAAATAAATAAAATGTGAATCTTGGGCTAGAATTAGAACCCAAAAAAGGTCAAATCCATGATTATTGAATAATCTAGTAATGGATCGACGAGCATTCAATAATCTGCTTAGTCTTCAAAATCTCACCCCTTTCTGTCGGTCAATTCCTCATTTACATAAATAGTAAGAGAATATATATTGCCCTTAATATCACCCTCTCTTACCTTAAGGTAGTAACCAAGGAGGAAAGGGTGATAGGTGATATGGTAATTATCTTTAAAGATGATGTTGACCCACCCTTTTTAATTAACGAGTGTGTAAAAAGGGTGGGTCAACATCATCTTTAAATCTTGAGGACCCAACCTAAATTTTCCAGCTAAGAGAAGATATCTTATAGATAATTATTTAGGCAATGAAAGCCAATAAAATCCCATTTGTTAATGTAGGTTTCAGAAAGTAGATAATTAACAAGTGTGTAAAAGGGTGGGACAACATCATCTTTAAAGCTTGAGGACCCAACCTAAATTTCCCAGCCAAGAGAAGATATCTTACAGATAATTATTTAGGCAATGAAAGCCAAAAAAATCCCATTTGTTACCATAGGTTCAGAAAGTATTGAAGGATCATATTGCCTACAGTAGCAAGTTCTTACAATTTGAGTGGTTTTTTTTAAAATATTTTTTATTCTAGTGTTGTATGAAATATTTGTATACTGCTTCAAATTATTGCATTCTCAATTACTACGTAAAATGCCTTAAACGCAAGTTATTGAAGATCAATCCTCCCTCTCTCTCACGATTTAATCAAAATTTCATCTCCTCTCAAACACACTCTCTCCCTCTCGATTCTCTCTCTGTAGCCAAATTCGCTCACTCATTACCAATTGAAGCTTTGTTGGTCTATCATTGATAAACTCTCCATTAATGTTTCTGGTATACCTAAGAAACGTGATAAATTGGATTACTGATATAATCCAATTGTAGTGTTATGTGTTTCTATATATGTAAACCTATATGTGTGTGTGTGCACGCGCGTGTTTGATTGTTTGCGTGTATACAGAGTCACATACACACTACAAGACTGATGGTGGTTGATATATCGTGCCATTTGAGTGTTGGAGTTCCTCATCACATCTGCTCATGTAAGTATATTTCATTTTAATTTCTTTGGCTGAAATTTCATTTGTAAATTCTGAAACAAAATCATAAAAGCTTGAATCCTAACAGATATGTGTGAGTATATGTTGGAGTTCATTTCGTGAATCATAAATTGATTTTCTTTTTCTCAAAATCATAAATTCCTTTGATTGTTTGAATTCAAAAGCCACTTTATATTGTCGTCATTTAGGTTTTCTTCTACTTTTTTCCCCCTTGAAGAAGCCTACTGATTTAAAGTGATTGCATGTGTTTATACAAATGTTACAATGAAAAAATGCAATGACAATGATCTTGTGAGGTGGCCATATCTAAAAGCAAGATTATAAAGTCACAAAATTAAGTTTCCTCGCTGATTAAAGTTTGCATGATTAAATTAGTTGGTGTACTATGTGTATACAATTACTAATTATATAGAAATTTTAATCGATGTACATTACTTTCTCATACTGTATGTAAGTATCAATCAGCTCAAATATCAGTAGGGAAAACTGTTGTTGCATTATATGCTGTTGTTGTATTGTTGTGGAATAAACAAAGGGTGATATGCACTTCACCTATCAAGGCATTGAGCAACCAAAAATATAGGGTGTTAAAAGAAGAGTTCTTGGATGTGGGTTTGATGACTGTAGATGCCACCATTGAGCAGCCTGATGCTTCTTGCTTGGTATGTCACTAGGTCATGTTCTTCTTTCTATGTTAGCCTAAAAAAAGGGTCTTGACTTTTGGGTTGCCAAGTTGCAATTTGGTTTTAGGTCATGTCCATGGAAATCTGGCGAAGTATCTGTACAAAGGATAAGAAATTATGCAGGAGGTGGCTTGGATCATTTTTTACGAGGTACATTACTTGCGTGATAGGGAAAGGGGTGTTGTATGGGAAGAGAGCATTGTTGTGGCTCCAAAGAAGTCCCGATTTGTATTCCTTTTAGCAATGGTGCATAATGCAGAGGAGTTTGGAGATTAGGTTGCAAAGGTGATTTTTAACTTGCTTATATTCATTTAATACCATGTTGAGATAATTTTGGGATGCTTATCTTTTAGTACCATATCAAGGATTATATACTGGATTGAAGATTGCATTATATTTACAAAAAGGTGAAACATCTTTCTGAGAGCACAGAGTAGGATTGAATAATATAATTTTTAGTCCAAATTGAACGGTAAATTTCCTATTGTCTTATTTGTAAATTTTCTAGTTGATTTATGTTGTCTTGGTGCCAGTAGATATCTTATTTCTAGTCTTTCCCTTTGAGCTATAGATGCACGACTTGGATATATTCAGTAATTTATGTGAGAATTGATGACAGTACAAACTTATGGCTCGATTTCTGTTTTAGGAATTAACAGTTAATTTGTTTGCATCCTTGCTAAAAAATTATTGGTTTTGTAACTCTTAGAAGTGTCTTTACTTCTTATCCTGTATGACAATCTATATGAATTACTTGTTATATGATTTTGACATGTTATATTGAAAATATCACTGCTTAATATGCCATATTAATATTAATTCATAGAATGCAGGTCCATCGGCAACCATGCCATGCTGTATATACTGATTATTGTCCAACACCACTTCAACGCTATATATTTCCCTTCTGGAGGAGACTGTCTATGCTGGTGGTATATGAAAAGGGAAAATTCTGTAAGGATAGCTTTCAGAAAGCTTTAAATGCTCTTGTTCCTGCTAGCGAAGGCATCAGGAAAAACGAGAAAGGGAAATGGCAGAAGGGTTTGGTGGTTGTTAAACCTGGTGAAAAATGATCATTCTGTGAATTTCTGGCAATGCAGGTACATTTTCTGTTTGTGTTAAAATATTTTCTGTGTGAATCAATTCTGTTCTATCATTTAAGTTGGCTAAATTACCAAGGGTGATTTGTCTCCTCATCGTTACATAATGTGGTGATCCACTGCAATTAGGGATCAATTGCACTCATGTTCCATTTAATATTAACATCAATGACATTTTCAATATCTTATTAGCTACTTCCTTTTGGAGAAAATAAAATCTTCTAATTTTTTCTAACTTGCATGCATTGTATTTGATTCTTTATCTTTTTTTCCTTTCTTTTTCCATTGATAAGAATTTTGTTTGTATTTATTGTTTGATTTTTTGGTTCTTTCAATGTTAAAACACATGGCTTTATTTTCTTTTTGGCTATAGATTGCAAAATTGGATCTAAATAACGATGATAAGAAAGTGAACCTGGAAACTATCTTTTGGAGTGCCATGGACATCTTATCAAGATGATGATCAGAAGCTACCACAGGCAAGATATTATTCTAGTTTTGTTCCATGTACGTGCAGTTGTGTAAATGAGATGACACAATTCCTTTAGAATGTTTTAAATATAATGCCATGGAGTTGTCCTTTCTGGTTGACACATTCTATTAAATTTTTTTACCATTCCCAGGTCTCAAATATGCTACCTCCTAAAACATGGAATATGTTTGCATCATTCCGGCTTGCTTCCCATACTGAAGGATGTGATTGAGATACTTTTTAAAGAAGGGCTCATCAAGGTTGGGAAGAATAAGTTATTAATCTGTTTTTGGTTGTGGGATTTGGCTATTTTTAGTTATCATAAATGGTTGTCACTTTGCCATATCATTAATGTAATTAGGCTAATCATATTCTGCAAATTTGTTAAATTTTCTACGCATGTAATATAACAAAGAGCGTAATATTAAGTTTTCTATTTTTTGATACTCGAGCCCATGCATCATGTGGATACTTTGGCATTTCTTACCTCTCCAAAACCTGGTCTTGTTTTCTCGTTTCTTCTCAATTGTAACCAAGATCAGTAGAGCAATTTCCTGACAATATTAGGTTCTCTTACCAAAAGAGGTTAAAATGATTCTAATAAACTTAATAGGTTAAGTATTTATTTGGAGAAGTAGAATATTTTAGCAATGAGAAAAAAATTATTAGCTTTAAACTTGTATTATTTTCTTTTCTAGCTTTTCCTATGTACTGCCCTTTTATGCTATTAACATGATGTTTTCCCTGCAAATTTTGCTTCGATGTTCATTTATTGTTATTGTCATATTGACTTTTTTTATTCAGTGTTTGTTTGCCACAGAGGCTTTCAACATTGGTTTGAATATGCCTGCAAAAATTGTTGTGTTTACAAATGTTGGTAAATTTGATGAATATCTATTGAAGAATATAAACAGATGAGTGATCTTGCTGGACGTTGAGGAATTGACTAACATGGGATATGCATTCTCATGGTGGACGAGAAGCTGGAACCTTCTACTGCTAAAATGATGCTTAAAGGAAATGTTGATTGTCTCAACAGGTGTGTTCTACTTCTCCTGGTTTAGCATGATTAGTCGTAAAGCGGCCTAATCTATATGATCATTTTATTATTACAGAAAAGAATTATATTTTAGTTTTCATTTATTGTTTTAGTAAGTTATATTTCACTAGTTGCTCTGTGTCATTTTTTGGATTTCAGTTTGTTTGTATTTTTTTGGTGTATTCTTAGTTTTAGTGTTAAAAGAACTTATAGTTGTTAGCTTGGCCAGTGAATTTCACTAGATTTTTTACTGTGTGCCCTTGATCCCTGTCAAATTTTTGATTGTGGCTTTTAGCCTGAACATGCAAGTACATTTAGATAGAAATAATTGCTTCTCGTTGATGAAAATATTGATCAAATATCATAAGCATAAACTCTGTTGACTAAACATTTTACAGCCATAACTCATGAATGTGAAAAACAAAGACTAGAATCCTACATATATTAAGAGTCTGAGTGATAAAAGAAAGAGTAATTTTAAGTTGGATTCGGATTATTCTATCAGATCATAGAATAAGAATCTTACAATTGTCCATTAGAATTACAAGAGAAGTAATTAATGGTCGTCGTTTGTTTCAGCGGTAAAACAATTGAGTACCACTGCTATCTTCTTTTGCATTCTTTTATCAGTAGTAAAACAATTGGTAATGTCATCTCCCACACACATAAATTAGCGAGAATTGTTCGACTTTCGAATTTCAAATTGAATTAATCAAAGTTTTGGTTTCTTCTAATAAACTGGATTTATGTCAATGTGGTTTTATTTTTATTTTTTATTTATTTTTTACTTTGTAGCACCAATATGTTTTGATTCCGTTTGGTCCCCACTTACATGTATAAATTATTGATTGATTTTTTTTTTTTTTTTTATCAGTTTAGGCCATTATTTGTGTACTTAATTCCATTCCTTAGTCGTTTCTCTCTAGCAAATTAATTGTACCCAATTCTACTTTTTTTTTAACAAATTACTTCTCAAGAATTATGAAACTGAATCAGAACATTATTCTCCTTGAGACATAATATAATCTCCTTGATTTTTCGTTTTAAGTTTACAATGTTAGGATGTCACTTTCTCAGTGCCCTACGCTTTGCGTAATTGTAATTGATGTCTATGTTTACTTGTCTTTTTGCTAAAACAGTTAAAATTTAATAAAATATTGAGCACAACCCCCTATAAATTTAACTAAAATCTAATTAAGACCATCTTCTACAAATTACAAACTCTTAACTTCGTATCAGATCTTCTTTCCATTGGTATGTCATTTTGGTAGGAAGTTATATTTCAATCTAAAACAAAAATTGTGAAAAATCTTGAGATGCAAACTAAAGAGACCGAGGATTTGATCTATCTTCAAATCTTGGGACATTTTCACTTCTTCTATGTAGGATCTTCTTGCGTAAGCCTTAAGGTGAAAAACAAGGAAATATCGTGTTTACATGAGTGTCACTCTCTTAAAGTCAAATAATTTTATTTTTTAGTGGATTATTCTCATTCAACTCTCTAATTTTTAGTTATTTATTTATTCATTAACAAATAGGTATTACTTAGTCCTACACTAAAAACATTTTGTGGTGACGATCTTCAAGATTTTTCAAGTAGGTAATGTTATATAGCCAGAGCTTTTGGTACTTCCTGAATAATTGACATGCAGATATGCTTTAAATTTCTCTAGGAACATCATAAGATGCTTTGGAAATAGTACTATCCTATCAATTAATCTCGACACAAAGGGACAATCTACTCTTTTTACTTGTAATATAATATTTGCATAATATATTGTGAGAAGTTGCCTGAAAGGGAAAGAAAAGGAAAAGTTGGTAATGGCAATGCTTTGGTTTTTTATTTCTATCTAATCATAAGATATTCATCCTCTATGGAGTAGGATCTGCCATCTAAAATGTTTCTGCAGTGTTTTTTTTATATTCAGTTCATGCTAGAGTAGTTTGCTTTAGATATTTAGCAAAATATTCTTAAATATGTATAATTTAGTTGATCAGGCTGATTTTCATTTCGTGCTTCTTCCTTCTCTGGCAATGGATGACTCTTGAATCTTGAATGGCAGACTTAGAAAGAAAAAACATTATACCTAGAGACGGATGTGGAACTAGTGAGCTGATTTTCCTTTTTCGTTTATTATTTTGATGGAATTTTGTGCATCTCTTTCTTGTCATGTTTTTGGGAGGTTTTCATGTTTTTTTTATTTTTGTTAAGTTAAAGTTGTTTGGGAGGAAGCCACATAATTAGATGTCTACAATAAAGGATGGCATAATTATATGTTAAATTCAATGCAGTCACCAGTGTTCCTGCACACATTAGATCTAGTACATATATATACATAGTCAAAATACACAAGGAAGTCGCACTACCATATACGTAGGATAAAGTCGGCAAAATAGGTTCTCCACAAGCTAGCAATTGTAAAGGAGCAAAGCCTCACAAGGCCTCATCAACTTTGGGGTTGTGGATTCTCCTCCACTTCCTTACAATAACCTGAAAATATTAAGGGGTGAGCAACACTTGCCCAGTAGGAATGGCTAAAACACACTTCCTATAGTCATGTGAGCCATACAACCAAGAATGGGTATAGGAGAAAGGGGTCATGCAATGAAAGGGGGGAAATTATGATTTGATCATATGAATGCCATAAACGGTAAGAGAATTACACGAGTAGCAATATCAAGCGTAGAGGGCCAACACAAAACAAGATGGTTGAATGCCATATGCTGTGAATACACACACCAATCACCAAACTCACACCTAACTCAACCCACACCAAAACTTGTTAACACAACCGGGACCGGTACTGAGGTGACTCCCGTCGTCCACGAGGAAAATTGGCTAACTATCGACAACTCTGTAGCGTCATTTGGGGCTTAAGTAACCCAATTATATACGGGGCAATTTCCTTGTACTCCCTCTAGTTTGGGTTAACACACCCGGACCGAGGCGACTCCCGACGTCTGTTTTTCGCAACATTTTTCCACCAAACTTTGGAAAATCAACCATAACTTTTGAAAAATCATTCTCCACACACACACACACACCCACACTATGCGTATTTGATGAATGCAGGTAGCATTTTCATAGTTCAATTTCATCATGAGATTAATCATTTAACCATGATAATGAGACAAGCATGCTTTCCAACACTGAGAGAAGTGTTCTTTTTGCTCTTCTTTTTGTTTCCATGGTTCGAAATCACTGTTTGGAGCACTTTGATTCCGGTGGGATTTTGGGTTTAGACATTTGGAGGTAGGGGTGTGTTAATCTTTTTACTCTAGAGTTCTTAAGTTGTGATTACATGTAGTATTGTGTTCAATCATGATTTATTAGTGTCTTTGATGTGCTACATATGCTAAATTCATGCTATAGTTGAAATTGGGTACTTTCTTCTACATAAAATAGATATGTGTTGATGGTTGAGGTATGAGACTATATGATACATGCTAGAAATATGTCAATTGATGAAATGAAAGGGATTCTTGCATATATGTGATGTCTCTGTTGTGATACTCGTATGTGGATGGTGATATACATGCTTATATGAAATTGGTGGGTTTAGAATTCCAATATATGTGTGTATTGATACTATGACCTCCAAGTGTTTGATTAAATGCACAAATGATGAAACTATGCTCTAGGAATGGTTTTAATGATGTTGAAAAGGGAATTGAAATGCATTGGATGTATGGCGTGGTAGTAGCATAGTAAGTGTGCATACTGTGAGTGTTGAATACCTTGCTTGAATGCTTGTGCTATGTGCTATGATTGGTTACCATATCACCTACTGGGCTGGTTTGCTCACCCTAATATTTTATAGGCAAGGAGCACGCAACAGCGACACTTAGTCCTCCTAGAGAAGTGAAGCATGATTTTGGCTTTTGTTATCTCTTTTTGAAGTTGAATCCATGTTTTTGTCACTTGGAGATTTATATTGTTCTTGTACTTACTTTCTTGTGTTGATATTGATGGTGATGTCAGGCCTATTAGAACGCCGATGTCAGGCCTATTAGAACGCCCCATACACACACAGTCCCTCTATGGAATGACCAGAAGAGAATTCGAATTCCAGACTTCCATCCAGAATATGAAGTGAGAGATTTCATAGACAAACAAGTTGCACCAAAGTCAGGACACTAGAATGTCAACTGCTGTACTTCCATGTCCACTCAGCAAGGCTTAAAGTTGGTTGAAATATAGGATTATCCTCCAACTGGGTATCCATTTAAATTGAATTGTAAATCTACTCATCCTGATTGCAAGTGCAACGACATTAGGAAAAGATTGTTTAGTCACCAACAAATCATTGCTCAATTGAACTGCTCATACAAAAAGATCTCTTCCCACCTTCATTTACACCATTCCTCATTCATCATCAACAATCTCTCTCTCAAATACACACGCACAAAAACTGGACAAACACAATTGTGGTAGTCTTCTTTTATTAATTTATTTTGTAGCACCATGAACGTAAGAGATAGGCGGTGTAGAGGGTACTTTTCATTGTGCACTTCAGTTTCTCCAACATGGTCTTCAAGAGAACCATTTTCCTTTTTCTGCTGCTTAATTTTTTTATAGTCTTTGAACAGGCACTCTCTGCTTATCACCACCACAACCCCCTTTACCACTCTTCAGAGACTGATAAAATTGCACTTCTTGCATTCAAAAGGACCATAATATCTGACCCAAATTCCTCACTTGCTAACTGGAATGAGACCAATTATGTGTGCAACTTCACGGGTGTCCGCTGCAACAAACAGTGGCATCGCGTGAC
>JAOTQH010233921.1:0-13432 GCA_025631255.1 Cornus kousa
TTTTTCAAAAAAAAAAAAAAAAAAAAAGAAGAGAAAAAGAAGATGGAAAGTTTTCACCACTTCCCCAAACAATAACGTTAAATACATATATTACTGTCGGTGTAGTTTAGCCAGAAAATTTGTTAGTGCCAGTGTTAAAAAAGTGAATGAGAGAGAGAGAGAATGAAAGTGGGAAAAAAATTTATTTGATACAAATTTTTGGTCTTAATATTAAATTTCCATATTGGTATTTGGTTAGGATGTATTGCAAAACGTGAGTATGTAGAGAGAGAGACAGTGCAGAACGTGAGTATGTAGAGAGAGAGAGAGAGAGAGAGAGTGTAGAGAGAGAGAGAATAAAAAAAAAAAGATGTAAATTTTTGGAGTCTAATATTAACTATATTGTTTAGGGTTCAATGGAACGAGGGAAGAGAAAGAAAATATAAAAGAGAAATAAATAAGTTATTTTAGAAATAAAATATTTAAGGGCCTAATATAAAATCGAAATGAGGGAATTGGAGAAAAAAAAAATGGTTATTTTAAGATATATAGAAAATAAGTGATTGTAGGATATAAATCTTTGAAACTTAATATATTATTATTATTATTATTAATTTTATTTATTTATTTTTTTTGGTATTCATTAGAGTTTAATAATATTATAAAATAATTATAGTGTAACTAAATAAAAATAAGTTATATAAGGAAATTTTAAAATTTTGGTGCTTGGCATTTGCTAGGGTCTATGTGTCTCAATAAAATAAACATCAAGAGGTTAAAGTATAATTGCAATACAACTCCTTTTTCAATTCCAATTCCAATTCCAATTCCAATTCTAATTCTAATTCCGAGAAGAATTTGGGTCAGAGAAAACTATAAAAGCGATCGAGCAATACCACATTCGTTCTCTCTACTTCTTGTAAAAGCCCTAGAATCGAGCAATACCACATTCGTTCCCTCTACTTCTACAACAGAGACGGCGGCCATGGAAGACTTGAGGGTTACGGTGGAGGCTATGGAAGATTGTAAGACTTACGATGCGTACACCTTGTACGTCTCCGGGAAACAGCGTGTTCTCACGGTCGTTACTCGCAACGACCTGGTTGCGAAAAAGTGGCTCGATCAGCTCCTCAAACACTCCAAGAACGGGAGGATCGTCGTCGGATTCTGTGCTAGTATTTGGAACGGCACAATTGCCAATGCCTAGGATCTTCTGAAAATCTTCACGGGATCTCAGTGCCTCTTGTATATTATGCCGGAGAAACCATATTCCCCCGACTCCGAAGTTTGTTCAGAATTTTTTCGAGAATCGTCGGGTCACGGTGGTTGGGTTTGAATGTTTGATATGGTTTCTCTGGCGAAGCACATGGAAGATAAGAATCAGATCAAAATTGCCAATGCTGTGGAGGTGAAGGCGGATGCTGTGGAGGTGAAGGATATGGATATGGTAAAGACGGTTAGGGCTCAGAGCGCGAGCAAGAAACCGCGTTGGTTCACTCATACTCCAAGATCCTACATTTCTCTGACCGAGGAAAAGATAATTTCGTCAACGCTCGAGAGTTTTTTGTGTTTTTCCACAGGCTACAAAATTGTTTCCTCCTCTTCTTTGAAGAAGAAATGAAGAAGTTGTTCATAAGTTGATTAGGTGTTTGTGGAATTGATCACATAACTGGTTTTGTGTGAGTTGGGTTACAAGTTATATATATGGATCGATTTAGATGAAAATAGGCCGGTTATTAGGTTTGTAAATAAATGGTTTTGTTAGTTTGAGTAGATGAATGTTTTTATCAATATTATCTGTACTTTGGTACAAATAAATCAATCTGTGGATATTCAATTTGGTTTTATACATATATATTAGATTCCTCATTCTCACTATGGTGCTGGGTGCTATTTTGGTTATTTTTACTGCTTTACAGTA
Source organism: Cornus kousa (assembly GCA_025631255.1). Taxonomy (NCBI): domain Eukaryota; kingdom Viridiplantae; phylum Streptophyta; class Magnoliopsida; order Cornales; family Cornaceae; genus Cornus; species Cornus kousa. The sequence continues at coordinate 1,901 of JAOTQH010233921.1, forward strand.
TTCTTTTTGTTGGGAAAATAGATTTTCAGTTGCGTACTTGCATAAAAAACATGTATTCTCAAGATAATGTTAACCTATATAGTTAGGAACAATTTGTCAGAATATATCCACTTGTTTACAGTGGATTAGGGACAGAAATGTTGAAAGATAATAAAAGAATGGTCTTGTAGACCCTTAAGATAAGTCAATAGTGTTGGAGACAGAATCATCAAATTGAGAAATAATTCTCAAGTGGATTCAGCACAAGCTGACTCTCTTGTATTTATGCCGACTCCGCTTGTATAGCAAATAACAAAATTTAGGGTTCATCTGGTCCCATTGCATTCGAAGTTTCTCCCAATGTTTTCCTCCAAGCATTGGAAAAGAGTTTGTCATTAGACTTGAAATGATATAGCGACTGGACATGTTCTCTTTGAAGTACCTCGAGTATGAAGAACAAAAATAGGATATTCGATCTTTCTAAAACTAAGCAAGCAAAACACAGTAGATAGCTTCGCTTTGTAGGACCCATCTCCATTGATGAAGAAGACTGTCTTAGCCTCTGAATGGCTTGAAGGACCCATCTCCATTGATGAAACAAACAAATCACCTGCTCAACAACCAACCATTCTGAAACCATTTCTTAAGATCACTTCATTCCTCATATGCATTAAAAAAATAATAATAAATAAATAAAATGAAGTGTAGTGTTAAGACAATAGGAAAAAGCATATGAATAATGTATTGTTGGCGAGCAACGTCGTGGTCACTTCCAAAAAGAAAAAACATTGAGAACTCAAAAGACGTTTGAGCTGGTCCATTCGGATATTGTGGGCCCATAAAACCAACATCGCTTGGTAATAAGAGGTATCTTATTACGTTCATTGATTATTATAGTATGAAAACGTGGGCCTAGTTTTTGTTGGAAAAATCTGAAGCCTTTTTAGCATTCAAAAACTATAAGGCTCTTCTAGAGAAAGAAGATGTTTATAACAATTCTTAGCCTAACCAGACATAATAGTTCAAATATGTGCTAGAAGTTTAGCATTCCTTTATTATCTTTGGACCCTACTTTCATTTCATGGTCCACTAAGTTGTAATACATGAGATTTGGAGAACTAAATGACCTAATAATTAGTTCATATATTGTTAATGGTACGTTCTGCATGTATCTCTGTGTAGTATTAATAGTCGGACTCATTCGATTAAATTTATATGAATGGGAGATGATATCATGAGACGTTATTATATTTAATGATAGCATCCCCTCACATAAATCAATCGAATGTATCCGACTTTGAAACTACTTGTCATTATTCCATACAAAATTAGTATCTCAATCTTGATTGATTGCGGATTTATGCTGGAGCATCTAATGATAACAGTCAATTTTTTTTCTGTTTGGATATTTATATAGCATTCAATGTATAAATTCATCCTATTGAATGAAACAGTCTGTTTGGGAAATGACAAGCATAAGCTTAATGGTTATTAATTTATATATTTTTTTATTTTCGTGAGACATAATGATTCAATTGGATAAAAGAATGAATTTGAAGTTAATGTAATAAACTAGATTTGGAATCACAGGTGATGTTAGGTACTTATAATTCTTGTACAATTACAATTGTTAAAAATAATTCATTGCATTTTATTGGCTTGAAATAATAGTTCAAATAAAATTTACTTTATTATTATTATTTAATTTTTTAAACAATTTTCATCAATCAATACAACTTTGATGTGAACTTTTCAAGTATTTTATATTTGCAATAAAAAAAACTCACACATTTAACCTGCACATTCACCATAGTGTGAATGATAACTTGAACCTTAACTTCAAATACGGATAACATGAACCTTGACTTCAAATACGGTTAGATGTTAAGATACCATTTATGATTCCACTCTAACATATATATATATATATATATATAATATTAAAATTCTTTGTGTTGACAAATTGTGAAATAGCAAGTAGGGTTAATTTCTTTCTCTAACTTGAAGACCTCTTACGATCTCCTAACTTAGAAAATTAATAAGCCTCTTTGGAGTGGACCGTTTTTCATTCATTAGGATGCATATACAATTTAAGATTTTGAATTCTAACAAAGATCTGAATGTGAAGGCCCCAATATTTTGACTGATCTCCCATATGGTCACAAGCCGATTGGCGTCAAGTGGGTGAACAATACCAAGTTAAATACTGAACGCAAAGTTGACAAGTTCCTCGAGCTTAGTATAGTCATATAGTTATATATTGTTCAAGATCAGGCTTTCAAATATGTCCATATGAGTCACTCAAACTCACACGCACACCAACCGTAGGTCATAAAAGCTTCCCGAAATCATACTAAAAAAGGAACCCTAGGTCAACACACCTCTCGAGTCCCAAAACTATCACTCCAAGAAGATAAGATACAAGGCCCTCACCGTTGTGGCCACAGAAAACAAACCCCTCTTACATCGAAGAAGGACTCAAGCCAATCACAACACGCCATCCCAAGACGTTAGGAACAAAACTCCTAATGATGCCATCACATCAAGATCACCACAAAATTCCAAGAGATGTTGCCAACACCTCAAACACACCCACGACCATGTCATGAAGTTACAAACAAACGAATAAAAAAGGAGATGAAACGGTGCCTCTATGACCTACGTCCCGTTCTACTAATGAAACACAACATAAGGCTCCTGATGCGAGGCCTAATGAAAACCATCTCTCGTAAACAAGGAACAAAACTCTCAATGACAAAACGTGTCTAAGGTCACAACGGACTCCAAGAGACGATGTCCTGACATCCATCTCATCCAACCAAAATGAACAATGTATATAGTCAATGCAACGTACTAATGAAATCATGTGTATCACTTAGCAAAATCTCAAAATAAATACCTTACATGGTTACATCTCATGTTATCATCACAATTATGTTTAGTAAGTAGTACACCTTCATTTCTACACATAGACATGCTAAACACTTAGCATTTAACACATAACAAGATGGTTTATATGTGGACGATTTAATTTTCACTAGAAATGATAATACTATGTTTGCTGATTTTAAACAATCTATGATGACTGCGTTTGATATGTCTGATCTTGGACTGATGCACTACTTACTTGGAATTGAAGTAGCCCAAAATTTTACTGGAATCTTTATTTCACAAAAGAGATATGTTTGAACATGTTTCAAATAGGGAATTGTAATTCAATTAGTACACCAGCAGAGTTCGGTTTGATGCTAGTCAAAAACCATGAAGGAAAGAAGGTGGACAACACTGCATACAAGCAAATCGTAGGAAGTCCTATGTACTTAACGATGACCATGCCAGATATAATGCACACAGTAAGTCTCATCAGTAAATACATAGAAAATCCAACAAAGTTGCATCTCTTGGCTGCCAAGATAATCTTCCAATATTTACAAGAAACGATTGATTTTGATATATTTTATAAGAAGGGAGAGAAGTTGGGGTTTAATCGACTTCATTGACAATAATTATACAGTAGATCTACATGATAGAAGAAACACATTACGTCATGTTTTTATGATGGGATCAGGAGTTGTTTCATGGTCATTAAAAACACAACAAATAATTTCTTTGTCAACTACTAAAGCTGAGTTCGTTGCTGCAGTGTTATGTTCATGTCAAGCCATTTGGTTGAGGAGGCTACTTGATGAACTACACTTCCATCAATAATGAAAGTCCCACTCCGATTTACTGTGATAGTAGTTCAACAATCAAGCTCTCCAAACATCTTATTTTATGAGTAGAAGCAAACACATAGATGTGCGGTATCTTTTTTACGTGACCTCACAAAGGATGGAACTATTTATCTGATTTATTACAGAAATAAGGATCAAGGTGAAGTGCTTATATGTAAGTGTGTCATCTCCAATTGGTATAAGGCCTTTTGGGGTAAAACCCAAGATCAAAACCGTGTGGTTCAGGCCCAAAGCGGATAATATCATACCATGTGGTGGAGTGGGTTGTTACAATTGGTATCAGAGCTTGACCCAGCCGGAAGTGTGCCGACGGGGACGTCGGGCCTCCAAGGGGGTGGATTGTGATGACCCTGTGGGCGGGTGTGTCATGGGTGGGTGCAAGAGACACTGTCAGGCTTCCACACTAGCGAGTTATGGGTGCACAAGTCCCACATCGCCTGGGTAGAGGAAAGATGAAGTGCTTATATGTAAGTGTGTCATCTCCAATTGGTATGAGGCCTTTTAGGATAAAGCGCAAGAGTAAAACCGTACGGGCTTAGGCCCAAAGCGGAGAATATCATACCATGTGGTGGAGTGAGTCGTTACAAAGACGCTTCAACAGAACTCTGGACAAGATAGGTCTTCAATGTTACTCCGGCCAGATTGGGTCTTCAACAGAGCTCTCGTTGGAGCTTTTAGAAGGAAGGGAATCGATTCAATCAAGCCGTATGATTTTCATATTCACACAATTAGGTAAACTGATTCAACAGTGCCTTGAAGCCCAAAATTTGGAAGAATCAGTTGCGGCAATAATATTCGTCATCTAACTAATCCGCAACTGGCAAGTTTTCCGAAACCCAACTGAATGGAATTGTGACTTCTGAAATCAATAGAGCCTCACACATGGTCCGCTTCTCTGGACGCCAATAAAGAAACTTGCCCCCAGCTTGATTTTGGCTTTAATTCTAATCCAAAGCTTACTCCAAAATCAAAGATACAAAAAAGAGTCATGTGTGTATTTATATGTATAGATATATATGTATGTGCGTGGATTTTACAAAGAGGTATATATGGCTTTAGAAATTCATATATAACAGTTTATATATATACATAAACAGTTGTATTAGAGCATCCAGTAGGCAATCTTTTTTGGCTCAAGGGTAGGAATTATGGGGTTGTAAAGTATATGGGGGTAAAAGAGTCATTTGATATTTTTAGATATTTTTATATTTTTAATTATATAATAAAGAGGGTAAATAAGTAAATTTACATTAAATTTTGATAAGGGGATGTCTTTGCAAAAAAATGGCAAACCTCAGGATTAGTTGCAATTAGGGCAATTCTCAGGGGAGGTCATTGTTTGCTAATCTCTTTTGATATTAATATTTTTTAAAAAAATTAAAATAAAATAATATATTTTTCAAATCAAGTTATTGGATCAGATATACGACTTATAACAAGTCATATATAGATTCAAGTCTAAATAAATCATGATAATATGGGATCACAAATGAAAGTTAATGCTGCTTAACTTCTGCTTGATATATTTTTAGAGGAAGCCTGACTTCCAAGATCATAAAGGTTTCATATTTTGCATAACACAATGTAAACTCATTCTATTTCTAGTTTCCCAGACTGAAAAAAATAAAAAATGTATTTCCTGTTCTAACTTCTAAGAAGGCTAGTGACATCTAGCTGACCATTCCATTTAGTATTTACTAGTTGTTGCTCACTAAGCTGGCACCATCGCTATTAAAATATGTCACGAACTCCAAGTGACTTTAAGATTAATTATCAAGAAAGTTTAGAAATGAAAATTTCATTGCCTCGATAATTTAATTAGCCAATGATGACTGAATATTATATGCATCAATAGTGATTTAAAATATTTAAAATGCATTGTAATGCTCATCCATGCATCGGCATTCACACTGACGATGGATGTATCTTCTTTGAAGGTTATGTGCAAATTCTTTAAATTGTGCTTGTAATCATCTGTATCATCTCAAGAACAACCTAAAGGAGGACATGGAATCCAATTCAAAGAAGCTTTTGGATTTATATGACCTCCGAAGCTGCATTATCCTAAGCCTTTCACTGCAAACCTTCTTAACTTTTGTGGCCCCCTTGAGAAAGCGAAAAGCACACAATTGGATAATCTTGCTCCTCTCAACGGCATACCTGAATGCAGACGTGGTTGTGAACTATGCTGCTGGGCTCATCTTCGACAGCCAATACTACACTACTGGTGCAGTTAATAATAGAGACCTTCAGGCATTTTGGGCTACCTTTCTTCTGGTACACCTTGGTGGCCCGGATACATAACTGTTTTGGCTCTTGAGGACAATGAGTTTGGGTTCAGGCGCTTGCTTGTGCTCATAACCCAGTCTATGGCTGCTGCTTATGTCTTCATTCGCACATTTCACATCAGCAAGCTATGGATGCCGACAATGCTGGTGTTTGTGGCTGGAATGATCAAGTACTATGAGCGGACACGTTCTCTGTACCTTGCAAGCTTGGGTAATATACGGGAATCCACGCGACGTTGTTCTGACAGTGGGGATGAGAGGGCTGACTTGCCCTTGTACACAGAAGAGATAGTTGTTCCAAAAGGGATTACGGTCATGCTTAAAAATGCCACTGCATCTCGAGATGGTGATTTGACCGAGTTAGCCTTGATGCAGCATGCTTATTATTTTTTTAATATTATAAAGGTGATGATTGTTGATTCCTTTTTAAGCTTCGCCGTGCCCATTTATAGCCGAGAGTTCTTCCTAGCAAGACCTGCAGAAGATGCTTTTAGAATGATAGAGCTTGAACTGAATCTCATCTATGAGTTTCTCTACACCAAGGTCAGTGTGGTGCATTGTAAATCAGGTTATATTTGCAAGTTTGTTTCCTTCAGTTCAGTTGTTGTAGCCCTTGCCCTCTTCTATTCCGAGAACAAGCAAGAATTCCAAGGGTTTGATGTTGGGATTACCTATGTCTTGCTCTTCGGTGCCATTGCCCTCGATTTAATTGCTATCACCATGCTCGTTTTCTCTAACTGGACCATTATTGCTCTCATCATGGTACCGCGAGCTATTTCTGATGATAATTCCTTTTATGCTAAAATGCTTACCTTTTACTGTCTATCAAGAAGGCAAGGAGGATTTCCTATTCAGCAAACCGTCGTCCGGACTGCATGCTGCGGCTAATTCGGCAATTCTCGTACCCCTCGGGGTGTACCGAGTCTGTCTCGCAATTCAACTTGATAAATTACTGCATACATACACGTTCAAGATGGATGCAAAACTTCTCGATTTTTTCCATCTTACCAGTTTTTTAGATTCAGTCCAATATGTGAAAATGGTATCATTCACCAGAGAGTTAAGAGACTTCATCTTTAACGAGATGCTAATTAAAGCTAAAGTGGCTAATAATGTAGCCGGTGGCACGGAGATCTATTCAGATAAATGGAAAGGGGTTCTTAGTGATGAAGCTAGCACAGCGGATGATGTAGCAATTGCCAAGGATATCTATTGAGCCAGATGGGTTCTTCGTCATAAAGGTCACGTCAATTTACTTCCTTATGTTGAAGTGGAGTATGATAGAAGCCTTTTATTGTGGCATATTGCAACTGAACTCTGCTACAGTGACGACGAAAGCAATGCTGCTGCTGGTACAGGGGAAGCTGGCAACGAGTATCGTGATTTTTCAAAGCTCCATCTTCTAGTTATAGATCTACCAATGATGTCTACAGTGGCTGGTCATGCGTACTTTAAAATTCATGGACACCTGTGCTGAGACCAAGAAATTCTTTCAGGGAGAGGAACAGACTGGAGCCTGTCCAACTATCTTTCTTGTTAAGGATGAACAGATAAGAGCCTGCAGAACTATTCTGTCTGTTCAAACCCAGTTGATTTCATGCCACATATTAACAGAAAATCCGTGCTGTTTGATGCATGCCTGTTGGCCAAAGAGCTGCAAAAGATGGACGAAAAAGATAAATGGGAAACAATAAGCAGTGTTTGGGTAGAATTACTGTCTTACGCTGCAAGTCGTTGCGGAGCATACACTCATGCCCAATGACTGAATAAAGGTGGAGAGCTCATTACTTTGGTTTGGTTATTGATGGTGCATCTTGGGTTCCATGTGAAAGGCACAAGCCGTCAGCATATTTCAGGACCGTAGTTGAATCAGTATGTTATAATAATCCATTGAAGATGCTTTTTGTTGTAGTCCTTCTTGGTTTGGTTTGGCATACACTTGGTTTAGTTTGGCATGCTCTAAAATATAGAGGTTTTATTTTTACCGTAAAAGTGTTCTAAAAAAAATTTAAAAAACTTATTGTTTTTGACCCGTGTTCCCTACTGTCATGATTTTGGGCCATGAAATGCAATATACTAATTTTTAACAGGTGCTAGCTCGGGAGGTAGCTACCACCATAAAAATAAATAATATTTTTACAGCTCATAATTTTATCCCACATTGATAAAAAAAAGTATTGGTTACATCCCTTTATATATGGGAATGATAAAGTAGTTGAGTACGGTGTAAGGAGGGCCCACTGGTAATGAAACTAGCCCAGCCCATTACCAGATGCATTCCTTACACTAAACCTTTTTCAAAGTCCAAATTACTTTTGAAAATCCTAATCTTTGTCCCACATCAATTAGAAATAGAGAAAATATGCAATTAATATATGCATATGTTAATACATCAAAACACCACAAGGAGAATCTCCGTGGAGGAAAGTCTATCAAACACACGAATGAAAGATATTCCAGTCACGGTGATTCTTTCTCATGGCTTCCTATTGTTTTTTAATCCTCGTGTAACCCTTGGTTGTAAAGTGAAGAGATTTTCACTTTGGAAGAGAGTGGGCTGTGAAGCCACTTGTGAATAGGGCCTCTAGGTATTGTCGAAGATCAAATCATTAGAGTTGATGTTTTCTTGCATAAAATCATGCTTACTTCAATTGGCTTCAACATTTTTTTCATTTAGGCTTTTCAAACACTTCACTGTGGATCTAATTTCTTATTCACCCAGAAACGAATTTGAGAAAGTAAATATACCACGTTCATCTCCTTGCAGAGAGGAACGCGTTGGTCTATAAATCCATAAAAAAATTCTTCCTTTTTTTCCCCTTCTTCTGATTTAAATTTATAATTGTAATTTTGTAAACTCAATGTGTGTATTTTACATTAATGTTTTGCAAACAATTACATACTATTTGCCAAGATTTTATTTCAAAGAGAGGCGCAATGTACTTGATAAAAATAAAAAATAAATAATCAACTACAATGGCAAATATAAATTGTTCTAATCAAAAGGCATCCATTGACCTTGGAGCCTGGTCCAAAGGGTCTTAGAGCCGCCTCCAACCAAGAAGAGCCAGCTTCAATCCCAAAAGGAGCCGGCTCTCTCCCTCCTCTGCCTTGTGGATGATCCGGTAATGGATTCAAAATGCGAAAGTGAAAACAGAAAACAAGACTCTAAAAAGTCAAAGTGACCTTCCATGAGGTCGTGGAACTCAATGAGAATTGATGCGGAAGCAAAAGACCAGAAATATGACAAATAAGCCCCGAGGGCAAAATAGTCATTTTTCATGAAAATGACATCCCTAGAATGTAAATTATTCTCGAGACACATCTGTGACTTCACAACACGGGTTGTCACTTTTGACCGTTTTGCCCTCGTTTCTTCCGTTAGCCATATCTTCCTCATCCGGATTCCGAATCAAGTGATTTTTGAGTATAAGTTCATTAACTTTTCATTGTCTTTCCAATGGTGTGCTCAATGACACCCAATTTTGGGGTTAATTTTGAATTTCTTGGGTTTGTTCCTTCTAGTGCAGAGGGTGCAACACCTGCAGTTTAAAATAATAACAAATTTATATTATGCTGTATTAGAACCCATATTGTATAATTCATGTCTTTAAGCTAATGGATTTAACAGTAAGGAAGTTTAAACAATCTTGCATTATTTAGAGCCTTGAATTAGCTTTCCAAATCATCAAACGGTTCATCATTTGGAGTCCGGAGCAAAAAGTTATGGCATTTTTACCAGAGGTGCGCAGAACTGCCTGGCAGCAATGAAGTTCGACCATGCTCTTCTAAATCTAGGAATTAATCAATAGTTCATTCTTATTTTATTTTTATTTTTATTTTTTCTTTAATTTTTTGGCTATGAGGTTACGAGGTCTAATAGGTTTTTATCCCCAGTTGAGAGGTGCTAATGTTGTTTACAACATCATAGTGGATGTATGTGTAGTTACTAGCTACATCTGTCCTTGTGCGGGTTATGTTTTTGTTGAGTAACACAGTGTTACGAAATTTGTAGCATATTCTTAATTATTGCTACTTATGACTTCCTTTTGGTTGAGCAACGAGCAAGTCCATTTATTGTAGGGTTTTGGAGTCCTTGTTTCCTTCTTGCTTCTGTTGAGTCTTGGGACTTCTTAGAAAGCCTCTTTGAACGAATTGTGTGACTAAGCTCACGCGCACTCGTAATAGTACTACTCTTTTTAAAATGACATTGATTTTTACGGTAGGACTTTCTAGTTATTAACTTTGATCACATTTTTTAATGGGCCAAAGGTCGAATCCAATCCGTTTATAGAAACAAATTAGAGTGCAACAATTTATTTTGAGCCTCGAAATACTTTTGTTACCGTCTCCATCAATCGAGGTTGTAATATGATTAAATTGAACCAAAGGGCCTTTGGCCCAATGGTAGAATCTCCCCACCCACCCCCCTCTTTGCAACTGCAACTGAAAATATACTAGGCTAATTATATATGTGTGTGTGTGTGTGTGTGTGTGTGTGTGTGTGTGAAAACAAGCAAAGAAAAATGAAAAATGCAAGAAATATGCAAAATGGGTGCTAAGTTTAACGTCTCTAGCAAGACAGAATGCTTCTTTGAAAAACCATCGCTTTTTTTTTATTTTTTTTATTTTTATTTATTTATTTTTTAGGAAGTAAAATAAAAATATTTTTGGAGTTTTTGAAAAATAAAATAAAATATATATAAGTCCATTGTTTGATTATTTTATGTAGATTATCTTCATTTGTAGGTTTTTATATATTTTCGGGTTCATTTGCCAAAAAGGAACAAAAATGAGATCGAACTCATACTTTTTGGTCTCTTTCTGCTCACCACAGAGTGCCATGAATCCAGCATTTTTGAGTAACCTTGTGATAAGGAAAGGAAATGGGAATGCACATTATCTTTTTATTATGAGGTTTTTAATAAAATAAAAAGGTCTTAGAAAGAAAAATCAGATTTTTCTATCTCTCATCTCTCATGGCCAGTCCTAGCTCCTTAATAGATTCCTATTGTCGAGTGATTGGGAGGAGAAGTTTGCTGATGTTGTTTAGACCACATTGGCTCGCCCTTTGCCTGATCGCCCAACCAAAAGCCAGACCTTTTTGAATAATCAACAATCCCTCAACTACTTCAGTGAAAATGTTTTATCATTTCTACTTCTACATAGAAAATGACTGTAAAGATTTAGCGATCTCTGCTGGTCACTCTCAACCATCTAATTATATTGAAACTCTGAATTAGCTTTCTAAATCATCAAACGGTTCATCATTTGCAGTTCGGAGAGCAAGGTTATGGCCGTTTTACCAAAGTAGGTCAGAGCGGAATGGTGCGACCGAGCGTGTGCACAAAATAATGCACAACACTCTAGGTTTAGAAAGGAATGTCAAGTGGGCACCATATTTTAAAATTTATAAAACCACTAGACACTTATACTATGTAGTATGAAGTGAGAAGGGATCGTCCCAAGAGATCTAAACAATTATAGGTTTTTCAGAATTGAATTCTACTTAGTGCTTATGTGATTGTTGA
>JAOTQH010233957.1:0-13426 GCA_025631255.1 Cornus kousa
AATTCATGATTGCAATTGTTAAGTATTTTTAAATATTTAGATTTTTCTAAAAGAATTTATCATAGAACAATGCTATATGTATCGTTGACATTGGACTAATAGGATGTCTAACATAGTTATGGGCTCTAGAGTAAAAATGCATACAGAAAATGAAAATAAGAATGCCCTCGAAATGTAAGATAGACACCAATTAAGAAGGATTATGTAACTCATTAACATAATTTTCATAAAAGAGGATAAGATTACAAAAGTCTAGTATTTGTATTATAATTTTATCCACTTTATAATTGATTTACTTGTCTCAAACTATGGTAATCCTATACCCAATGTGCTATGTTTGTGTTTCTAACCTTCTTCAATTGATTTTTTCAAATCAATCTACCATGAAATCTACAAGTCAATTTAATCACAACAGGATTGGGTGCATTCTTTTTGAGTTAAATGGTGTGAGTTTGGAAGACCATCAAAAATCCGAATCCGTCCCGATAATTAATACTATAGAAAGATATGACTTATCATTAATTAGAGCATTTTTCTTTTATTATTTTTCATCATAATGTAAAATTTCAAATGTAAAAAGAAAAAACATGATTGCAATTGTTAGTATTTTTAAATATTTAAATTTTTCTAAAAGAATTTATCATAGAATATGTGTTGACATTCTACTAATTGAGTGTCTCATATATCTTGATAGTTTAGTAAATTACTGCATCTGATTAGAGTGTCAAGTTTTGACCCTATGCATCTCCTAATTTAACTTCCAATACTTGTTGTCTTGGATAAAAAAAAAAAAAAAAAAAAAAACATAGTTGTGGGCTCCACAGTAAAGTGGTGGGGTTGATCTCTCGCCTAACTCCGGAGGGCATAGTTGAGTGACCCGGCCTTTGACATTGTGTAACAATAGCAAAGGTTATTCATACCGTACCTTTAGAGGTTGTTTGACATATAGTTTTTACTTTTTATGCATTGCTGTCATTCTTTAGAAGGCGGGGAACCTTTTCCTTTGGTCTTCTTGTTTGCAGAAATCTGCTTTTTATGCCTTTAAATATTGGATTAGCCCCATGAATACTACACTTTTACACTCATTTAATCAAACTTCAGATTGGGCCATTACTTCCTTTTATGGTTCCTTATAGTCTATCACGAGAGGCTCATTTTCCCACTAGTTAGGTGGGCCTAACTGTGGAGTACTGGATTGGGCCAGTAAATGGGTCACTGGTGTGATACGTATCTAAAATTGATGGGCCAATGTGGAAACATGTTCAGTGTTTACTACTTGCTAAAATTGACGGGCCAATATTGAAACATGTTCAATGTTTACTACTAAAGTTTGTGAGATAAAGCTCATTAAAAAAAATATATATTGGGCAGTCATTCTTACTGCTGTAACCCTGTTACAGCTTCATAAAAGAAGTTTCAAGTTTGGTGAAAAATCGAAAGCCTAGTGAGAATATATACATTGTGCTTGGTGTGGTGCGCCGAGCATATCATAGTCGTTTGTGTTTACGTATGTTGTGCTCATGCATAATATAGACGGCTGTGATGTATTCGGTGTACGGTGCACCAGGCACATCGAATACACGCTTCTTGTTAGGGCTCAGAAGAAAGTATAAATAAGAAAAAAAAAAAAAAAAGAAGATCATTTTTAAGTGATTCTAACTCGCCTGAGTTATCCTACCCGTGAATGGTAGGTACTCCAAGGACATCATTGATGGTTCAATTCAAGTGGGTGAACAAATTAGTATTGCTTTAAGCAAACATTACTTCATGTTACGTCTGGAAGTACATAATTGACACATTGAAATTAGAATACAAAAAAATTTAATTCAAACATTCTAAGTTTAAACTAAATTTCCTCCAACTAATTATAAATTCTAATTTCAATTTTAAAGTGTCGATTTGGTCTCCCAAACGTTGCTTAAGATTAATACTTTTAGTTTCATTCTGGATCAAACTGAGGACCATTTCATGATTATTCAGATATAAAAGAGGTGTAGGGATCGATTGAAAGACAATTCTTTTTTTGTACGGTAAAATCTCTTCATCGTATTCAATATTATGGAGAAAGGTTATATAAGTCAAATCACGCTCAATCGCAGTGTTCTACGTGGTGTATGCTTGGTTTTTCGTTTTGTTTATTACATATTGCCGTGACTTTTCATAACATTGTCAATCGAATTGAAGAATTTTTCTAGGAAAAGGAGTAATAAATCTCTCTCTACGTCGGACATAAATACACACTTAATTAGTGCTGGCTCAAATATAAATTGAAGCTTTTGGAAAAAAAAATATAAAATGACTTTAAACGAAAAATATAAAAGGTTATTTTTTATCGTTTGAAATTTGTTTTTTTCTTTCCCGAAAGATATACTATTTAATATATTAGCACAAATAATAGTTATTTTTGAGATGCAAAGTGACTGAATAGATTTTTGTATTATAGTTTAATAGAGACTTTAGGAAAGTGAGAAAAACTACGAGCAGATGAAGTGTAACAAAGGTTTTTATCGCTTTTCAATACCATTTATTCTTTGGATATGAATTAAATTGTTGTGACATACTTATACGGTTATAGAACATTTTTAGAGCCTAAGTAATATAAGATGAATAAATTTTTTAAAATCCAATGTTAACACATTCTATTGGCTTTTGTAATGAGGGGAGAAAAACAAAAGTTTGTAATGATCAAGAGAAAAAAAAATATGTGAGAGATAAGGATAAAAAAAATTATATTAAAAAGTAGGACCTATACCATCATTATTACAACGTATATGATACAATCTTTTTTATGACATGATCATAATTTGTGTAATGTCTATTGTGAGATGGTGTAGGTCATACTTTTTAAACTAACCCGATCACAGTTTCAATTTAAATTTGGTGTTGCCAAATATTAACATTAGCGAATTCAAATGAATATAAAAAAATGAAAAATTAAAATGACTAATGAAAAAAAAAAAAAAACTACACCTTGAACCACTTTTTCACATTGAGGTACAATTTTTCACATTGATTAATTAACAATTTTTTCAATTCTATCTTATTATTTTTATCAAAATCATTATCATCCTTGAACCACTTCTTCTTCTACCCCTTTCTTCTTTCTCTTATTCAGTGGGAAACTTTTTATTTATTTATTTATTTATTATTTTTACCAAACAAACAGAGCTAGCATAGAACAGGAGAATCTTCATAATCAGGGAGAAGAGCATTAATTAAACAACCACTTGAGTCAGCTGCTCCATTCTAAATCGCCATGTTCGGCTTTTAAAGTAGTTTTGCTCAACAAGTGAGCAACATAATTTCGTCCACAAGGAACCCACATAAGGGACGTACCTAAACAACCATGAAGTAGGGAAGTAATATCATTGAAGACCACCTTCAACTCCGCCACTGAAGCCTGCAACCGCATAACCGGGTGGCAATCACCTTCAATAACCACATTGTGGTAGCCCCACATCTTAAGTATACCCAGGGAGTCCCTTAAAACTAGGGATGGCAAAAGGGCGGGTTGGATTGGGTTTGGGCAAGGTCAATATGGGTTGTGACTCATATTCACCCTGCTTGTAACGGGTTAAATATGGGTTGGGTTAAAATGGGCCGGGTTAATCCGTCATGACCTACCATCCCGTTTTAAGAAAAAGAACTGTTATTATTTTGGATAATCTCATTATTTTATTTTATTTTATTTGCATGTGACATTACTGGCACTCGGGGTGCAAGTAGAGTATGTTAAGACCATTTTATTTTGCATCAGCATTTTGACATTTCTTGTGCGAAGTCTTAATATTGGGTTTTCGGGGGATTCTGGATATGCATGGGTGGTATGAGACGAGTTAGAGTTCCACGTGGCTTTGGGTTTCGTGTACATTATTCATGTTCCTTGTGTGTGAGTGCTTTAGTTTCACTTTGCATGAGGGTGGATGTCCACGGTTGGACACTTGATGGGTAGTATATGACGGGGTATTAGGTATACCACCTAATACCCAGATCTAGATTGTCAATTCTGAGGAGTGCATGGTTTATTTCCCTTCTTATTTGATTTTATCCTGGCATGGACATTATTGTTTTCGGGTTTTGTTTCTCCATATAGGAGTTGTGCGAGCCAGCAAATGGGCGGACTTCCATAGAGTTCCTTCCTTATTGGGAGCCTTTGGTGAGGATTTGATTGGATCGGTTGACTTTATTCCGTGGAGGGAAGTGAAGTCCTTAATTTTATGGCGTTTGTTCCGAATTCGGAACCATTCGAGTCTAAGGTGTGAGTTGTCGACGAAGCATAAGGTTTTTCTTAAAGCCTTGTTGTATTGATAGCTAGGTGAGGGTGGTCATTTGATTAAGGAACGGATGTGGTAGTTGCTTTGCTCTTGAAGATTCACGTATGCGAACTTCCTAGTAGGATGGTTCGGTTGTTAGGTATGGTTTTGAGAGCCTGTGTACATAGTCACTTGATAATGACACCTCGTGTTTATTGTAAGCTTTAGGAACTTGAGGATTTAAAGGATTGCAGGTACAACATGTAATTTTTCCCTTAGAGTTGTGTTAGAGTAATGATTGGAGTTTTGACCTGGAAAAAAATACGACATGAATGTCAGGGTTGAACTAACGGGGAAGAGTGGCCTGGCCAACCATTTTTACTGAGTCAGTCCCGCCGTTGACAAAATGTCGGGTCAAAGGTCAATGATCATTTCATGTGATTGATGGTGATTAGGACAGAATGTAATGTGTTGCGTAAATTGGAGTTAGAAGTGAGTTTCATGTAGAATGGGTGTTAGTTAAATGGTTTGTTTATTTTTAGTTTTCTTTTATTTTAAAGGATGATGGATTTAGGTTGTAGCACATGGACCAACTAGATGGGTTTTGGACTATTTGAGTGGGATCCTAAATGGGTTTGGATAGTGACCCATGGGGATTAGTAACTATATATATATATATATATAATGAGGTGTATATATATATCTATATTATTTTCATTAAAAATAATATTTTATTAAATTAATTACTGAGTTTGAGATTGTTATGTTAGGTTTAGAATATGTGTAGTATATTTTGTTTATATTTATACATATAGAGTAGATTTAGAAAGAGAAAGTTAGAGAGAGAAAGAGGAAGAGAGAGACGGAAGAAGACGAAGAAGAAGAAGGACCGTTAGAGAAGAAGAATAAGGAAGAAGGAGTTTAACTTTTGATCCGAAAGTTTAAGACAAGTCCTCTGTTCTACGCTTCTCCCTCAGATCTGTGATCTATATGTCTCTAGTATAACTTTAGGGATGATTAAAGGATTAATAAGATCAAAATACATGTTTAAATTGATCTAGAACATAGGTTTTGTGACTACATATTCATGTTTATGCTCTTAATATATGAATTGATTAATTGATGCTTAAATCTACTTTAATTGGATTTTTACATATTAAATTGATGTATATTTGTTAATGGATGTTGATTGGACTTAGTAACATGCCTTAGGACCTGTAACAAGGAAGAACATGGCTGGGAAAAAATGGGTTCTAGTGATTTTTCTCATAAACAGAACTTGAGCACTGTATTACAGTGCTCGAGCACGACATTCTAGGGAAATAGCGCTCGAGCGCTGTTTAGCAATCGGGCCCTATAAAGGGGCGCTAGAGCGTTGTTACGAAAAATTGGGCGAAAAGTTATTTTATGGCCCCGAATTGATTATTGAAGGATCCGAATATTGTCTAAGAACTTAAGTACAGTGGTATGTGAATTCAAAGGCATGAAAATAAAGTTGCATGAAATTAATTAAGAATTAATAATTTTAATCTTTTAAATTATTTTAACAAGTTTGGATTAAATGATTAACATGGAATATATTTGTGGAACTCTTAATTGGCTGTAAATATAATATATTAGCATGCTTAGGGTTTATATTATTTTGAGATGTTGTTGTAGGAAGCTTTGATAACGTGAAATTATATGTTATGTGTTGGTATGATATGATATGATTATAATCAATTACATATCTGTATTTTATAATTTTGAAACATGATATATATATATATATATATATGTTTGAATTTTGTTTGAGGACCAATGTCTGGATTTGGGTCCTACGAATGCCACTATTAGGATATTGTTTTGTTTTGGATTATGTGGATGGGCTGGCTAATAAATTTAGTTTCATCTCTTCGTGTCAGGTCACAGAACTATGTAGATAACATACCATTAAAGACTATGGCGGATAATTTATTTTATTGTTATAGATAGGATATGGAGCTATATATATATGGATATATGCCACGATATGAATTTGAAATCTCAGAATCTATGGTTAGGATGTAGGCGTATATTACCAATTGAGATTGGTAGTTGGATTAAGGATGTGTGTGCCCTAGTAAAAGGAGAACTCGTGACCACCTTTTTGTGCGATTTGCATGAGATACCCACTACACAGTTGACTCTGCCTTAATTCAGTGAGAATCTTTAGTTTGTATATTTATATATACTTATCGACTATATATTGCAGGAGTTAGCTATAGATGTGTAGTTTCTCCGGTCTCTATTTGGGTTATCGTAGAAAGGACTTGTTATGGTTTTGACCTACCATTGTAATATTTTTCAAGTCCTCGTCAGTAGTATTGTTAGTAGCTGTTCGTGCAGATCAGAGACTTGACATCATCATTCTTCCGGTGTCATCGACGTAGGATTTTATCTTCTTATTAGTAATTTCAGTTTTAGACATTTATTGTTTTCATTATGGGATTTTATTAGGGGTCTATGTTTGAGGATTCCCTAGTTGTATTATTTTAGAGAATTTATCTTTGAGGATTAAAGGATTTTATTCTTAAAGGATTTATTCATCTAATTATTTTAGTTTTCCTTCCAACTTTATTTATTTATTTCTTATTTATTCTTTTGTATTTTGTGTCTGTATATTACTTAATTGTTTGTTATCCCTCAGTTTTGTGCACAAACCTGATCAACCCGTGTTCTAAAATTGAGGAGTATCACAGTTGGTATCAGTGCACTCCAGATTCAAGTGTTCTAAGGTTCTTTTGTTATAAGACTTTCGTGTTGTGTACTCTTTTACTTAAAGCGTAAGTTTAGGATTCATTGTATTTCTTTACGTTCGTTAAAATTGTATTGATGTCTATCTTTCTATGTTAACAGAATGGTTAACACTGGAAGAAGATGGGAAATTTGGAGAATAGAGTAGCAAAGGAGAGCAGTACGTAGGCAGCGAAATCTCTTACAATGTCAGTGGATTGCAGAGGAGCAATAACTGCCTTTGTTTTAGGAGGAGAAGGAACAAATTCCTATAATTTAGGTGGAAGAGTAGCAGACTCAGGAGTCTCAGGACTAGGACCAACATTAGGTAGGGATCCAGAGTATCCTCCTTAGATAGATGACATCATTGCTCAGGCTATAGTAGTAGGCATAACAATTGTGCTTTAGAATCTGCCACATGTTCAGCAAGCACAAGTACCAGTACCAGTGGTTCAGGCAAATCCTTGGGAGAAGGTTAGGAGTTCTTTTACAAAGGGGAGCCCACCTGAGTTCTCAGGCTCCACCAATGTGAAAATGGCTTATTAATGGAATAATGACATAGAGCATCATCTTCACATGGTTGAATGTACGGAGGTTCAGAAGCAGATGCTTGTTACATTCAAGCTTGTCAGAGATGTACTCCATAAGTCAGTTACCATCACAGAAGATAGGAGTTCATTGACTTATGCTCAGTTCAATGCTCGCTTTGATGAGAAATATTTTCTATATACAGTCAGAATAGCTAAGAAAAGGGAGTTCCTTACCCTATAGCAGGGCATCATGGCCGTGGTAGAGTATGTACACTGAAGAGAAGAAGCGCGCTTACTTTATTAATGCACTGATCTGGCCTATTAAGCAAGTCATTATAGATAGTCCAGCCTACACTACTTATACTCAAGTAGTGGACACAACTTTGCAGCATTGCCAGATGAGGAGAGAGTACAAATAGGATAGGGGTGAGAAGTAGGGTGAAAAAGACTCTGCTAATTAGTCAGCTGAGAAAGGGAATGGTAATGGGCACAGACAGAATTACAAGGGTAGATTCCAAGGACAGAAGCCTTAGAAGAAGCACAATGGTAGTTCAAATGCTCAGAGAGATGGGGCACCTATTTAAAGACAATAGAATGGGGGACCATCGACAGGATAGTTGGAATCAAAGCACTCCACTTTTTAACCAGCAGAGTGGGGGAGCATTGACAGAATGACAATGGCAGATTCCAGAGACAATAGCCTTGGAAGAAGCACAAGGGTGGTTCAGATGCTCAGAGAGATTGGGCACCTATTCAGAGACAACAGAATAGGGGACCACTGGTAGGACAGTTGGTATCAGAGCACTCCACTCTTTAACTAGTAGAATTGGGGACCATAGATAGAATAACAAGGGCAGATTCCAGGGATAACAACCTTAGAAAAAGAACAAGGGTGGTTCAGATGCTAAAAAAAATTGGGCACCTATTCAGAGACAGCAGAATGGGGAACCACCGGCAGGACAGTTAGTATCAGAGCACTCCACTCTTTAACCAGTAGATGATGCAGCTTGGTACCTTCAGGGGTAATTGCTATAATTATGGAGAGCTTGGACACACTTCCTGGAAGTGTCCTAAGACTAGACAAGGACAACAGGTGCAGCAGGAACAGAGGGCACCATTACCTTTACCTCTTCCACAGATTCTACGTATTCAGGGATAAACATTCCTAGTTTTACCGGCACCATCATCGCAACAGGGACAAGCATAATAGCAGTTACATTATGATAGCGTGTATAATCACCTACCACAGGATGTTCAGGCACCTCAGGCTAACGTAGCTATATTTCCTATACTCGGTAGATATGGTTGTCTTTTTCTTTTATATAGGTGCTATACATTCATTCATGTCTAGTTCATTTATAGCACTATCTGGGATAACGACGCGGTTATGTGATAAACCTCATAGTATTGCTACACTATATGTTATACTTCTATTTTGTATGAAAGTGATGAGCCTGTGCCACTAGATATTGGTAGACTTAGATTTCTAGCCAATCTATTAGTCTTGGGCATGCATTTTTATGATGTGATATTGTGGATGGATTGGTTATCTCACTACCATGCCCATGTTAATTGTTATGATAGGTCTATTGTGTTTACTATACTGGGTCAGTATATGTATGTCATTGCTATGCTGCTTTCTAACGGGGGATCTAACACACATTTAATGTATATATTGAGGAGGAGACTACTATAGCGTTGGATAGTATACCAATTGTACAGGAATTTCCAGACGTATTTCAAGATATTCTAAGATTTCCACCGAGTTGAGAGATAGACTTTGTGATTGACTTAGATTCATGCACTATACCTATTGCTAAGGCACCATATACGATGGCACCAATGGAGATGCGAGAACTAAAAAACCAAATTCAGTAATTACTCAGTCAGGGTTTTATTCATAGGAGTACTTCGCTTTAGGGAATGCCAGTTTTGTTTATGAAGAAAAAGGATGGTTCACTTCGCTTATGTATAGATTACAGGTAGTTAAATAAGGTTACTATTCGTAACAAGTATCCTTTACCTAGAATCGATGATCTTTTTGATCAGTTGAGGGGAGAAACTTATTTTTTCAAAATCCATTTACATTTTGGCTATCATTAACTTCGAGTTAGGGAGCTAGATGTTGGTCCTAAATTGCCTTAAGGAATGTTTGCCTTTTAATGTCAAATAGTATTACTTTAGAAAGTATGCTTCAACCTCGGCCTCAGCCTCGGGTTCTACTTCTGAGCCTCGGCCCTTCAACACTTCAGTTCAGCCCTTCAGCATTTTAGCTTTGGACAATGAGCGTTCAACACTTCAGCTCGGTACTTCAGCTTTGGACAGTGAACATTTAGCACTTCAACCTCAGACATTGCAATGCCTCAGCCTCAGAAGAGTGTAGGTTCAGCACTTCAGCCTTGGACATTGCCATGTCTCAGCCTCAGAAAATGAAGGTCAACTGCTCAAGTACTCAGCCTCGGACAGTGACGTTTCAGCCTCAAACAATTTGACACATGTCATGTGGTCCAAGAGAAGAATGAGACACGTCTCAGTGGTCCTAGAGAAGAATATGACATGTCTCAGTGGTCCTAAAAAACTGGTATATATTTTTCTTGGAAGCTAAGTTTAGAATTAAGCAATCAAACCTGTAACCTGTTATGGTTGGTAGATCAGTGACAGTTTTAGCTAAGGTGGCACACCTTCATTGGTCCATTGCTCTAAAAATATCTGAAATGTACTCTCCCAATCATTGGTGAAAATTGACAGGTGTATATTCGGGGTGTATAAGGCCTTGTGTTATTTAGAGTCACTAGCTATAAGGCTCCTTATAGTTCAAACCTCTGAAATTAATATTGCACATTGAGATGTTGTGAGAACCCTCAAGTATACTATGTCAAGTAAGTTTTTATTTACTATTTGATGATGATCCATGCAAGAAAAACTCTTTGAATCAACTGTGAGGTGTGCCTTGTTTGATGAGATAAGGCTGTAGTCAAATATGCTGATGTAAGGGCTGTATTAAAGAGTGACTTGGTGTCTCAAGCTTCTGCGGTCAATTCTGAAGATTGACATAGGCATAATTTATCTTTCACAGTTGTTCAGACTCTGTTTGTGTTGAGATTATGCTGAAAATGGATTCAAACAGTGTGGCCAGCAGTTAAGCTCTGTTTTCTAAAGATATCTTAGGTTCAAGTGGTATTTGATTATACTTAGCTATTTCTCTTTGATTTATGCTGCTAGCTAGTATACTTTAATGAATCCAGATTATTAAAGTTGAATTTATTATGGTACTATGATATGTTTTGATTTTGAGTACCTTGTGTTGAAGACTTTCAGTGCCGAGACTATTATATACTGATATTATTATGTGCTAAGGACCATTCTGTACTGATCTATGGATTTGGACTAAATCTATGATATACTTATGCTGTATTTGATTATACAAAGCTATGAACATGAGTACAACAATGAAAGAAGACTGTATGGGGAACTAGTGAATTGATCTCAAAGGGAATTCTCTTTTTACCCCTCAGACCGTAGATATCGAGGATTGTAGTTTTGAGGTAGTAATTTGGAGTTCTACGTTGTCCAGCATTTTTTTATTTGCTGCAATCTCTTATTGTACTGGGTGTGTTGACACTTTATGTAAATGGCAGTGAGGCTTCGTACCTCATCCCATTGTTGAGTGGTAGTGAGGCTTTACATCCTCATCCTACAGTTGAGTGGCAGTGAGGCTTTACATCCTTGCCCTATTCATGGTTAAGCTATTGAGAGCTTATTAGGTCCAAGCATGGGTGCTTCGGATTGGGGGAGTGCGTAGATGCACTGTGGTGTTCTAGTATGTGTGTATTGGTTATTAAAGCTAGTGTCTATTCTGGTTCCTGGGTGTGTGCAGAGAGTGAGACAGCTAAGTGTGTAACAAAATACATGCAACTAGTGGATTGCTTATTGGCTGAGGCCAAGAACCAAGGTTTTCCCTACTTAAGAGGGTTTCTTTGTATATCCTATGTTATCTGTTCTTTAAATGCTTACACAATTGTGTGAGAGAATTTTTAAAAGAAAAGGTTTAACCATTTCACCCCCCTCTTGGTTTAGCAATTGGTATTAGAGCTTTGGTCTGCATTATGAGGTTTTAACAAGCCTGCAGTAGATCCTAGCATTGGATGAAGGTCAAGTTATCAACAAAGCTCCAGGGTTTGATGGTTCAAACTATGATTCTTGGAAAATTAGAATGGAAGCCTTTTTAATGTCCCAGTCCTATGATGTTTGGCATGTTACGATACATAGAATTATGATTCTTAATCCTAGAAATCCTTCTGCTGAAGATAAATTGGTTGTGACTAATGATCGCAAGGCCAAACATGTTCCCTTCCGTGCCTTGAGGCAACAAGAGTTTACCAGAGTTAAAAATTGTAAAGCAACCAAGGAAATGTGGGACTCTCTTCAGGCAGCTCATAAAGGAAATAAGGTTATTAAGGAAAACAAGATACAGCTATTCAAAGTTCAATATGAGGTGTGTAAGATGGAAGATAGAGAAATTGTTACTGAGTACATGTTTAGGATCAATAAGCTTGTCAACAATATGAGAGCACTTTGTGAAGATATTAAGGATATTGATGTTTGCAAAAAGATATTAAGATCACTCACTTCTAGATTCAATCCTAAAATGACAATTCTCGAAGACAAAGATCTTTTTGAAATGAAGATTGATGAGCTTCAAGCCTCTCTCAGTACCTATGAAATGAGAATTGGTGCTCCAGCTGTTCATAGAAGAGAAGTTACTCTTAAAGCAAAGGAAGTGGTTGAAGAAACTAAAGCAAAGTCTGAAGATGATCTTGAAGAAGATGAGATTGCCTATCTTGCTAAGAATTCAGAAAGTTCAGATCTAAAAAGAAGAATCAGCTGTAAAATTTAACTTGTTATGGTTGTGGTAAACCTAGTCATGTTGCATCTAAGTGTCCGAACTCAAAGGGGCAGAGTCAGAGGAAGAATGAGGGAAGAAACTACAAAGGATGGTTTAGCAGAAAAACACTTATCTCATATTAGGACGCAACTCCTGAAGAAGAAAAACCAAAGGAGACACAAGAAGATGAATGTTTCTTTATGGGAATTATTGAAGCACCATAAACTTCTGTTCAAGTTGAAAAAGATAATGACACTGAGATTGAGAAAATTCTTGAAGAATGTGAAAGGCTTGCAATGAAGTGTGATCAACAAAAGGCTCAGATAAAGAGGCTTAGCTCAGAATTGTTCAAGACCAAACAAATTCTCACTAAACACTTCAAACTTGAACTGTCAATGTTGTGTTCAGTTTCTCTTATTTTTTAAAGCCTTTTGAAATCTCAAGTCAACACTCAGAGGTCTACCAAGAAGTGTAAAGAAGAACTATCTTGCAGTCTAGAAGAAAAATCCCTAAAAATGGTTGAGATCTGGAAGTAATCCACAAAGCAAATTGGGAAGACTGGAATTGGCTATGTGTGTGATTCAGCCACAAAGGTCAATCAAATTCACTCTATATTTGTCAAAGTCACAACTGGTGAAGTGTATGCAAGGTTTCCTATCATAAAGCCTCAGAGATTCAAGAATGAGTTACTTAATAATGCCTACAGTGCCCTGAGCTTCAGCAAGAGAAACTTTTTTACCACAGCTATAAAGAACTTTAAGATAACTAGAATGTATGTCAAGAAGTCAGACTTAGATTTAGCTAAGAAGGTCAATGACAAAGGATCATTGGTGAAGACTAAAATGATATAGATTCCTAAGAAGCTGAACTCTGTGAGCCTTCTTGTGTATACAGCTTTTAAAGCTTGTAATACTCAGGATAAATGGCATATTGATAGTGGCTACTCAAGACACATGACAGGTGATGGTTCTAAGTTTAATTCATTGAAGCAGTTTGATGGTGGA
>JAOTQH010233965.1:0-13426 GCA_025631255.1 Cornus kousa
CGTAAGGGACTGGAGGGCAATGTTTCATTATGTTTTCTGAGCAGCAACTTTCTCACATGCTTTAGTCGCCTTTTTGACAAGCCTTGGTATTGATTAATGCAGGATCTAAGAGCTATGACTGATGCTGCTGGCAAGCGCCCAGTCATTCTTATCAATCCTAGGCTCAAGGTAGAGTTTCTGTATAAATTCAACTGAATTCACTTTTAGGAACTTTTTTTAAAAAAAACATGAATCTGTGGTGGACCTTTAAAAGATGAATTCTTAAACACCAGCCCGTCTAGAAAGAATGCAAGCTGCCGATATAAAAAATTCCACCAAAACTCCAGTACTTTTGGATCCCACATTTTACAGCATCCTAAGATTGTTAGTTTGCTTCCAATAAGTTTATGTGAAACCATTGTGGCTCAATTTTAAAAAAACTAGTCAAAATTTTAGTTGACTGTATCTGTGAGGTCAGCGAGGTCAGCCCTGCTGATTTAACACTACTTTAAAAGTCTCTTTCAACCTTTCTCTCTCTCTTTCTCTCTCTCAAATCAATGCATCTTCTTCATTCAGTCACCTCAATTTCCTTCCATCCAGTTCCATCAAACAGTTCAGCATTCAGGCTACATCCTTCCACAATCAAATGGGAAATTATGCTAGGTGAATAAAACGCATAATGAAAAATTTATAGTTATATGTAGCTGCTACTGTTATATTTAAGTAATTTTACATTCAAATCATATTTTATAATTTCTAATTGAGAGT
Organism: Cornus kousa; assembly: GCA_025631255.1. NCBI lineage: Eukaryota > Viridiplantae > Streptophyta > Magnoliopsida > Cornales > Cornaceae > Cornus > Cornus kousa. The sequence goes on from JAOTQH010233965.1 coordinate 748, forward strand.
GATTGGCTGAAACTTGTAATCTCTGATTTTACACATGGTGAATACTTTCGCTGGATCTCCACCGTGGACGTAGGCTTTTCTGAACCACGTATAAATCTGTGTTCTTTGTGTGGTGTGTTTATTTTTCTGTCATGTTTCGTAATTGTTGCTTGGTTCGCTGCGTTTGTCGTAAAACCTATAAATTTGTGAATCTAAAAGAACATTGATTTGCATAATCTGCATTTCCTTATGTAAAGCATTACCATCATTTCTTTTCTTTCTGATAAGCAGTAAGAAAAGGAGATCATACTTCTACCACTTTTTTCAACATGAAATTTCATAGGATAAAGACCAGACCACTAGCCTTGATGGTATGATCACTCCTCCGAGAGTTCGAGCCCCGCGAAGGGCATGTTGTGTGTGTGTTTGCTTTAATTTTTGAAAAAGGAAAAAGAAGACCAGATATTTGTGTTGCACTATCAAATAGTCTATATTTATGTTGCACTATCAAATAGTCTATAAGTTGGAAATATCTGGTGTTGCACTACCAGAAATTTGGGTAGAGAAATTTGAGATCCTCTTTTAGTACCACAGATTTGAAGAGGAGTGACCTTTATTTCTCTTCCCAACTTGATTCCTTTCTTACTCAGTTAATCTAACCATTCATGCCTCGGAAGTGCGTCCTCTCATACTGAAAGTTGGAGCATTACATCACCTAAAATTCTATTATCCTCTTCTGGGAAGGAAAGAAAAAAAAAATGATAAAGCTTTCCAGATTTTGTTGTTCTCTCCAAGAAAATAGAACTCAACCACAGCTAAAACAATTGTACAATACTTAATTGATTTTTTTAAAAAAAAAATTCCAAAATATTTGACAATTTGTGTCAAAATATTTGAAAATATTTTAAAATAATTGTACAGTACTTGATTATTGTTCATTTAATCATTCTGTGCACGACCAAAGGACATCTAGTCCAATGGTATAACCTCCCCATCCTCAAAGAGGAGGGGAGGGGTTCAAGCCCGGGTGAGGGTCAAAAAGTGTGTGAATGTATTCTTACCAAGTAAAATAATTATAATAATAATAATAATCATTCTGTGCACGAGCTATTTGTTTAATATATTGACCAATTTGAAAATCCTGAAATATTCTCTCTCTCTTCTTTATTTTGATTTTGATTTTGATTTTTATATTATGCTTCAAATCATTGTCAATTTGTCATGCTGCTAATACTCATATTGTGTGCAAATGCATATCTATTAACCTGAGTTACTAATTCTGTTGCAAATTTCTTTATAACCAGGATTTACCTGGTTCCAGCGGCATCATGCAAGTAAGTACAGGACCAATGAGTCATAAATGAAGTACATTAGTCAGTGTATCTTGGTACTAACTATGCCATATTTCTTCAAGACAATGGGTCGAGACAAGCGATTGGAGTATGCTGCATCATTTGAAAACTGCTATTCCTTTCGGCTTCTGTATTATGCTGGAACTCAATATCCAATTATGGGTGCTCTCAGGTAAGATTATTGCAAGTCCAGTCACTATGCAAATTGCTTGTAAAAATATAGTGAAAAGGCAGATGGACTGTCTCTTGTACAACAGTGCATGTCATTATATATATACATATATATTCAGAAATTGAATGTGATTATATTTTCCAGTACCAAAACGTGACTAAATAGAAAACTGATCTTTTTAAAATTGACTAATGTGTGCATTTATGCTGTTGTCTTCATGACTTGAATGTTGAAACTTGAAAGGTTAATTACAATTTACATACCTGCAAAGCTTCCCTAGCTAAATATTTATCCCAGACAAGCTTTACAGTTAATAGTGTTTTCATGACTCTCAGGATGTCTCATCCTTACCCTTATGAATTATACAAGAGGGTGGATGAAGCCTCCTTTGGGAAAGAAAAGTACATCGTCCTGGCGACATTTGCAGAAAGGCCAGATGGTGATGAAATCAACGACGCGTTTGATGGAAGAACAAGGTACTAATTCATTCACAAGTTTTAGAAAGTACTTGGCACTTCACCACCTTCACATTTGAATCCAAGCCATCCTTCTAATTTAGCTCGTTTTTCGATGAATACTTGCAGAAATAAAGCTGAAAAGTCCACGGGAATTTGGTAAGGGTCCTCCTTGATCAGTGCATAAACTGTTGTTATGTCTTGTCATGTTAATTTTGATCCATATGATTCTCTTGTAGGGGCTTCTTGAGTGGCATACTTGCATAATATCTGAATAGGAAATGGAGATGGCAAAAGATCACATGCTTGCATAATGTCTGGAATCTGTTAATGGGATTAATTGAAGAAAAACAGAGATGTGAGACGATGAGCTTGCAATGTCGTCCTGAAAATATATTTTTCTTAAAGACCAAACATAATTTTTCATTTCATTTAATTGTAACTATAGAGAATATCCCTTTACATTGACCATATCAAGATGATCAAAGTACAAGCATATACAAGAAACTGGAATACTCTTTCGGTGATATTTAATTGTACTACAATTTTTGTTGCTTGGGAAAGTGAAAGATACCAAACACTTAACAAAAATTGATTCTTTCATTTGCCTAAAACTCAAGCAAGCGTTCGCTGCGTTCCTGTCGTTGAAAAAATATAGGAAGAGGTTGGAGTTAGGGTTAGGGTCAAGGAAGAGGAGGTTAGGGTTTCGGAAACAAACTGGTTACGGCGGTTGGTGTTGAAGAATGCTGGCGTGGCCATTTCGATAGAGAGAGAAAGAGAGTGTGAGCAAAGAAATCGAGGGGATGTCTTGGTAAGGAAGCTTTTGGTTGCGTCGCGTGAGGTGGAAGGTGTGTGGATTTGATAATCACCACCGTCGATGGCGTACTGGGCCCTTTGCACTCATGAAATGATTCTAGCTTCAAAATAAAGCCCATCTGGTTAGGCCCAAAGCCAGGCGATCGTTTTAACTTGGTGCTTACTCGACTTGACTTTTTAGATTTTACTGTTTTCAGCGCTGTCTAAATGATCAACTGCATTACTTCGACAAGGAAGATGGCTTGCTATAATGGCCCACATGTTTGTGAGTAACTTGATTTGGGCTTGAATCAGCTCAAGTAGCACCACGCTTTGATTTGACACCAACAACAAAATTCAATGATTAACTGCATTTCCTGAACAGAAGAAAGATGGCTTTTGGTTAAGGGGCAATTTGGCTCTTTGATCCATGTGGTCCCACATGTTTTTGTGTAACCTGAGTTGGACCGAATCGGCCCAAGTAGCACAGCTCTTTGATTACACGCCGAAACATCAGAGACAAGTTGAAAATCCAAGTGAAGATGATCACAAGGGTGAACCTAGCAAGTTCTGGAGCAAATTTGTATATGGGGATAACATAGATGAGGATGGTGATGTGGAACAAGAATAAATTATCTAAACCGAATAAGGTGGAGGAAATTGTTATAATCGACTAAAGAACCCCTCTGGCGTTAAAGAAGGTTGTGGAGGGTTTTGTACTATATAGAAGGTGAACATTGGACAATGGTTCACCCTCAAATGAGGCCATTTTTGGAACCCAAATCTACTCGAACCTGCATTTTTATTACGTTAATGGTTATTGAGTCTCATGTATCCGTTGCAAAATACTCTCTCTGCCCCCAAAAATAAAAATAAAAATAAAAATTGGGAAAGTACTAGTTTACTGGTTGTTGTTGTGTTTTTTTTTTTTTTTTGGGTACATGTAAAACTGTGTTAACAGTAGCTTCCAAAGTGCGCATCTTTCCAATATAAATTTGCGAATCTTTTGTTACTTTCGGTGTTTGAATGATTCAGAGACGATGCAATTGTCACTTTGCTGTCTCTACATGAATTTTTGGTCACTACCAGCCAAAATGTGAAGGGGGTCCTTTTAAAGTAGCTAGAATTAGAGGAAATGTCCCTTTCTTCACTCACTTAATCCCCCACCCACTCTCTATCTTTCCCTTTTATAGATTGATTTATGCATGTATGATTGATTTTTTATTTTTAAATTTAAATGCTAATCCGTTGTGATTTATGCATCTAACATTTGGTTAGATTTTCCACCCCCTTAAGCACACTCGAGAAAGACAAGATTACCCTCCATTCTCCAAGGTGGATCTTTCTATCACAGGGTTAGCAGTAGTCTTTTTCATTCATGGGTGCTCTTACCATGGAAATAGAAAGTTTTCAGTGTTGGCCCATTTATATATATGACAAGATTATTTAGATATAAAACATAAGCTCCTCCTACTCTTTAAACTAAAGTCTAAAACAAATCTGTTTTTGCCTAAAAAGATGTGTTCTTCTCAAGCAAGCCAGAGGCACACGGTTGGTTGGTGCTCTTTCCTTTTTCAAATCTGTATGGGAAAACTTTTTTAAGATTTCTTTTTTAATTTCCTTTCCAGGTCCTCTTATTGAGGATTTACTAATATTTTTATAAACTGCCGTTGCATACTTTTTGCATGAGAGTTTAGAAACTTGTGCACACAGTTGGACTTATTTCAATTGTGTCTAGAAAATGAACTATATCAGATTAGAATATGATAATATACGGTCTTTTAAATGGTGATGTTAGGTATGGATATTATATTATATCCTCTGATTTTGGCACAAGTTTGGGCACACTGCTTTAGGATTTTACCTAAAAGTTTAAGATAGTAGGTAAAATTAACATCTAACTTATATATATTTATTTATTTTTCTGTCTGAATTTGATGTGGAACAAATTCACATTATAACATTCTTTTTTATCCGAACTCGCAATGTCCTTGTTGCCTCTTTGGGCCAAATGTTTGGCGTAATACCGGATCAAGGAATAGGTTTGACTTTAATATCAACTGTAACGGGTGGGTGCTATGCAATCGGATAAAAAAAAAAAAAAAAAAAAAAAACACCTTTAACTATTAAATGGGGCCAACACTCAATTATATATACCTATTCATTTTCTCATCCTAGTCCGAGTAAATTTTCTCATCCTAATCCGAGTAAGGACAAGTCTTACTTGTGACCTAAGTCACACAGTCCTTCTCAACAGGTGTCACTTTCATGCTCTAAGCGCATTCTTTCATTCAAATTTTCTCTATTTATGACTTAATTATGTTGCTCTCATTCTCCTTTTATGTAACTAGATCTGTGACATTTAGCTACCACTTTGAAAATAAAATTCATCTAGTTTTATCCGGTTGGTGAGCACATCAGATTTATATCATTAATTCGCAATTGTGTTTTGAACATGGCAAAATCTACTTAAAAAAAAATAAAAATAAAACAACCGCATGTATTTGAAAATAGCAAAATGTGTGAATTGAAGGAAAGAACACAAAATTGGAATAAAAAATTTCAGTGTACTCACGGGTGTTACAGTTGCCTCCTTTGATGGTAATGAATACGGGAATTAAATTCTTGCAGAGTGCTTCATAAATGACTGTCCAAAGTTTCTCTGGTTATGAAAACACAGGACAGCCATTTTATGTCCTTTATATATCATAACTTCTTCAGTAAGACCCTCTGATGACCCTTTTGGTCACAGCCAAAAGTTTTGTCTGAATTATGTAAAATCATTACTTCCCCTCTCATTTTAAATCACGGCTTCAAAAACTGTGAGTCTGTGACTCATAGAATATGTAAAATTAATATTCTTTCTGTCTCATTTTAAATATTATAAGTCACAGTTTTTGAAGGCGTCATTTTAAATGGGATGGAGATAATATTTTTTAAGTTCAAACTTAAGGAAAATTATACTTGGGCCTCCTAATTAAACAAATAAACAAGAACAAACTCAACCTATCACTGTAAAATAAGTATAAATTCACCGACTCAAGTTGAGTAATGATACAATTGTAGAGATTGATGTAACAACATAAAGAAAAGTGTGTGGTGTCGACTGCTTCACAACCTACTTTTCTTTTCTTTTCTTTTTCGTTTTTTTTTCTTTTTTTTCTTTTTTTTTTTGACAATCATGAATATCCGGTCAATTTACACGCAACTCGACTAATTCCATAAGGTTCTGAGGTTAACGATCGGATAAGCCTCTAGTGATCTTGAGAAAACTCGAACTGGTAACCATTGGAAAGCAAACCAAAGACCTAACCAGCTAAATTACGTTGCAAAATTCATAACCTTTTTTTAGTCAGTATCACAATGTTATTAATCATAGACATTTTCATTAAGTAATGATGGGTGAAGTCACGTTACAAACCTTCCAAATCCTAAGAGCAACCTAAATTTGATTGATTATATATAATTTTTATTTATTTTTAACAAATTCAGACAAACTAAATAAGAGGACTATGCCTATTAAGAAATCAATAAAAATAAAAAAATAATATGATTTGAAATGATGACGGATGATTCTAGCTTTATTGTAAAGTGAGTTTGTATAAACTTTCACTAAAAAAATGTTAATTTGCTTTAGTTGTAGAATACTTGATTTGCATATGCGTATGAGTTGATTAGGTCTAGTAAAATTGTTAGTTTGATACACTTGTACTTGTTGCTTGATTTATAAGTAGATAACTACCTAGGTTTGAGTTAATTAATTTGTTTTTTTTTTTTTTTTAGTCTTCACATGGTAGTCAAATTTAGACAAATACGATCACAAATTGCAAGGTCACCATCAATGCATGCCACAGATTCCAACACAATGACTCACACTTTTTTTTGCGGGTACAGATTTCAATACGAGGACTCAACTTTTGTATCCTTCAAGGCTTCAAATAAACAAAAGGCTTTGCTCAAATTGAAGTAAAAAAAAAAATAAATAAATAAATAAAGGCCAAGTGCTTTTATCAAAAAACAAAACTGTCCTCATGTACCCAACTCCAACTATATGGCTAATAAACCACAACTGTAAATCCCAACAATGATCTACATTATCTATACCATACACTAGCATATGCCACACATTCACTGGAAATACAAATCTTCAAGAAAAATATGAAATTTTAGTACTTTCATTGACTTTTAGGAAACTTCGTTAGTTGATTTGGATGCCTATAGTATGTCTGTCACGTGAAGGAACCTTACCGTAATGCTAACGCCAAGCTGAATACTTAAGAGTATGAAGTAGTTTAGAAAATCACATCCACAAAAAATTCCAAAGGAAGTCAATTATAGACATTGATATATAAGTTTTCTTGTTTCTATATATATATATATATATTCCTGGAAAGTTATCATTGAACAAAGTTTTCAGTACAAGTGTATAATCATGGGGCCATGTGGTGAGCACAGATTGAACTAGGGCATTATTATGCTTCTGCTCCACTCTAATAGTAATTGTTAGAACATCATTAGCACAATATTCCTCACTTTAATCCATGATTAAAGCATCACTTTGACTGCATAATTACCAATCTAATGGCAGATGACCAAACAAAACACCTTTATTTCTGTATTACTCCAATGTATTTTTTTGATGATTTGAAACCATCATGTCCCACGGTGCTTAAATTCTATTTCAAGCTATTCACTGCTACCACACTTATTGGATTCCCCTCCATGAAAAGGAAGAAAAAGATGCCTTCAGGATGGAACAAAAGTTCTTTAATGGCAAACACCATCCAAAATCAACCAACCCACTGGTCCATTCTTGCTCCCAAAAGCAACCCAATAATATTCTTATACCAACTAATCACTATTTGTCACTCCCTTTCTTTTCTACACCTTTCACTAGTACCCATGCACTGCTCAACAAAACACACAAAACATATTATAACATGGTAATACAGTTAGATATCTTCCACACACGCACTGGCCTCTGGGGTCTATAGCTGTCCCTCTTTGTTCCTCCGTCCGTCCGTCTGTGAGTTCCAATGGAGATTTCCGTGTTCATGTACTTCAACCTTGTCTTCTCTTTGATGTTGGTCGCTGTTGTTTTGGCAGTTGATCCCTATTCAGAGGCACTATTGAGCTTAAAATCTGAGCTTGTAGATGAAACCAACAGTTTGAGTGATTGGAATGTGCCTTCTGGGGTGAACCCATCTGAGAAAATCTATGCTTGTTCTTGGTCTGGTGTCACTTGTGACAAGAACTCAACTGTCGTCATTGGTTTGGACCTCTCCATGAAGAATCTTGGTGGTGTCATGTCAGGAAAGCAACTCAGTCTCTTCACAGATCTTATGGATCTCAACATCAGTTACAATTCAATCTCTGGTAAGCTTCCTGTTGGAATCTTCAATCTCACCAGTTTAAGAGGCCTAGACATCAGCAGAAACAATTTTTCTGGCCACTTTCCTGGTGGAATCTCCACCCTTCAACAATTGCTTGTGTTGGATGCCTTCAGTAACAGCTTCTCAGGTCCCTTGCCGGCCGAGATTTCGCAGCTTCAATCACTCAAAACACTCAATTTAGCTGGGAGTTACTTCAGTGGACCAATTCCATCAGAATATGGTTCATTCAAGAGCCTTGAATTCATTCATCTAGCAGGCAATTTTCTCAGTGGCAGCATACCACCTGAATTGGGTAATCTCAAAACAGTAACACACATGGAGATTGGCTACAACACATACCAAGGAAGCATTCCATGGCAATTGGGTAACATGAGTGAGCTTCAGTATCTTGATATTGCCGGTGCAAACCTCTCTGGTTCAATCCCAAAGTCACTCAGCAATCTCACCAAGCTTCACTCACTTTTTCTCTTCAGAAACCAACTCACTGGATTGATTCCATCGGAGTTCAGCAAAATCACCCCCCTCACCAGCTTGGATCTTTCTGATAACCAAATCTCTGGGCCTATTCCTCAGAGCTTTTCAGAGCTGAAGAATCTTGAACTGCTCAGTCTCATGTACAATGACATGAATGGCACTGTTCCTGAAGGCATAGCACAACTTCCATCACTTGAATCACTCTTCATATGGAACAATTTCTTCACTGGCTCACTTCCAGAGAGCTTGGGGAGGCACTCAAAACTCAAATGGTTGGATGTTTCAACAAACAATTTCATTGGTGGCATTCCACCAGACATATGTGCTGGAGGGGTACTCTACAAATTGATCCTCTTCTCGAATAATTTTACTGGTGGGCTCTCTCCATCTCTCTCCAATTGTTCTTCTCTTGTTCGCCTCCGAATCGAAGACAATTCATTTTCAGGTGAGATTTCTTTGAAATTTAGTCAACTCTTAGATCTCACATATGTTGACCTGTCTAGAAATAGGTTCACTGGTGGGATTCCAAATGATATATCTCAAGCTTTTAAGCTTCAGTACTTCAATGTGTCCAATAATCCAGAACTTGGAGGCACAATCCCAGCAAAAACATGGACTATACCATTACTTCAGAACTTCTCTGCCTCTTCTTGTAGTATCTCAGATAATCTTCCTCCATTCCAATTTTGTGAATTGATCTCTGTGATTGAATTGAGCATGAACAAATTATCAGGAACTGTCCCAGAAAGTATTTCCAATTGTCAGGCTCTTGAGAGTATTGATTTAGCTCACAATAACTTAACAGGTCATATACCTGGAGAGCTTGCAGGCCTGCCTGCTCTTAGTGTAGTGGACCTTTCACACAACAATTTCAGCGGTTCAATACCGGTGAACTTTGGTAATTCCTCAAGCCTAGTACTTCTAAATGTGTCTTTCAATGATATCTCTGGTTCAATTCCTTCTGAAAAGACTTTTAGGATAATGGGTAGCAGTGCATTTTCTGGAAATCCTAAGTTATGTGGAGTGCCACTGCAACACTGTCCCAACTCCAAGGAGATTCGAAATGAATTTGATTTGGGAAGCAAAAGGACACAGAAGCTAGCATGGGTTCTCATACTATGTGCAGCTGTGGTTTTGTTCATCACATGTTCAGCTTTTGGGATTTTTTACTTTAGAAGGGAAAGTAAAGGCAAATGGGAAATGGTTTCTTTTATTGGACTTCCTCAATTTACTGCAAATGATGTTTTGAGAAGCCTCAATTCATTAGAAGTAGAGACAGTGCCACCATTATCAGGTTCAGTTTGCAAGGCTGTCATGCCCACAGGAATAACAGTTTCAGTGAAGAGGATCGAATGGGATGCAAAGAAAATGAAGATTATGTCGGAATTCATAAACCGGATTGGGAATGTGAGGCACAAGAATCTGATTAGATTGCTGGGATTTTGCTACAACAAGAATCAGGCTTATCTGCTGTATGATTACTTGCCTAATGGAAATTTGACTGAGAAGATTAGAATGAAGAGAGATTGGGCAGCCAAGAATAAGATTGTGATTGGAATTGCAAGAGGACTCTGTTTCCTTCATCATGATTGTTTTCCTGCAATTTCCCATGGAGATTTAAAGACAAGTAGCATCATGTTCGACGAAAATATGGAACCCCATTTGGCCGAATATGGGTTCAGATTTCTCCAACAAAGGAATAAAGTTCCATTTCCAGCAAAAACAGGTACAATTGACTTGCTTCTGCTGAAACAAACTACTGCAGTCTATCACAGTTTAATAGTTGTTTTGATTCAAGATTATATTTTATTTATTTATTATTATCATTATTATTTTGAATTTAAAATACGAACTTGGGTCATAATTTTATAGCCTGCAGAGTCAGTTTACCATGGTTTAGAAAACAAAGGATTTTCAGGACCATGTTATGTTTTCATGTGTCAGCCTATATGTTTTTTCTTTCCAAAACCTAGGACAGGTAAGATTAACTTCTTTTCATGTAGTTCAAATTGGGGAGGAATATCAGAATTACAGATTGATAGGAAAGAATGGATATGGGCGTGTGTGAATAGGAAAAAATATATATATATATTATCTTTTCTACCTATAGCTAGATTTTCTATGTACAACCATCTTCAACAATAATTGATTCCCTGTTAAAAGTTGAACAAATCAGAACTTTCGTGGAAAATTCATATGTAAACAGAGTTGACAGAATGTCTAAGTAGCCTTTAGCTGTGCTTTATGAGCTTTTGGTTAATCAAAAGGAAGCTGTCACTTGTCTCAGTACATGTAGCATGTTACAGTTAATATTCCGTACGAATAATTCTTAATGTTTAACAATGTGGAATAATTTTCCTAATTCTAAAATAAAGCATAAAAGATGGTCTCAAATCTTTTTTATTTTTTTATTTTACGATACTGAAATGTTTATCGCATCCTATAGTGTCTGCATTTGGCGATTCTCAAAGTTTGTGTTTAATTTATTGGGACAGGTGAAGTTAGCACTGCCATAAAAGAGGAACTCTGCATGGATATATACAACTTTGGGGAGGTCATACTGGAAATCTTAACAAATGGTAGGCTGACAAATGCTGGAGAGAGTGTGCAGAGTAAACCAAGGGAGGTTGTTCTTAGAGAGATTTACAATGACAATGAAGTTGGTTCTTCCAATTCATTCCAAGAGGAGATAAAACGGGTTGTTGATGTTGCTTTGCTCTGCACTAGAAGACAGTCCTTGGATAGGCCATCCATGGAAGAAGCATTGAAGCTTCTATTGGGGCCAAAGCCACAAAAGAAATAACACCACTTTTGAAGCAGGACCATCAATATATATATATATATAGATATATATATATAACAGGTAGCTTAGCTGATAAGAGTGTCTCTTTGTGTTTCATTTGGTTTATAGCTTGTTTCTGTCATATATATATATATATATAACAGGTAGCTTAGCTGATAAGAGTGTCTCTTTGTGTTTTATTTGGTTTATAGCTTGTTTCTGTCATGATCAAAAGAACTGTGTTGATGTATAATAGTGGCTGTATGTTTGTGTATTCTTAAAGCATCTTGTGAAAGATCAATATTTAACTACTTTATTCATTTTGACGTCTTTTCATCTTTTTTCTTGGGTTTTATTTTCATTTTTGAAGCCCGTAAAATGTAGTGTACCTACAGGGAAAAAGAAGTGATTATAAAATTTTTTATTTTTTTTTTTTTTTTTTTGAGGATTGGTTTAAACATGATAACCAAATCATTTTCTAACTCAGAATTTAACAAAAACCATGGGAGATTTTTAGCTTTGTACATCTGATGCAGACCTATAATGTTTTGAAGGCCTATCATGGCATTTTACAGCAGAGCTCTACAGTAAACAGAGAGAAGACAACCAGCTTCACTTTCAGAAATCTAGAACATGCCTATATATGCATAGAAGGCCAGTCAGAAGGTAAGAGGAAACTTGTGCCATTTTACTAAAAACATCGATATTTTAGATTTTTAAGAAAGTGAGATCCCCACTTTCTCACTTTCTTGTGTCTAACATAAATGATCAATCAAGGTTTGGAATTCTGCTAAACTCTTTGACCCGAGTATCACTACTCTTTGACCTAATAATTTATACAACTTCAATGTTGGCCAAATACAAGTATTTGATTTCAGATCATTACTAACAAGGACTAATAAGAGTATGAATTGATCCAGGTTCTAAATTATTCGATTCCAAATTAGTACTAAGGAATAAGAATGCTTCTTTTGCATTAGGAACCGGAATCAGTCATCGTAGTTTCAAAATCATTGAAATAGATGAAGCTTAAATAAAAAATAAAATAAAATCCTGGGTACCACTTCATTAAATAAATAGAGACACATAAACCTTAAATTATATTTCTAACAGAAAATTTGAATAATAAAAACTGCAGTAAATAACATTGCAATGCTTCTGAATTTTGTCATTTTCCAATTTTTTTTTTTGGAAATTTCATTCCGGTCCTTTCTCGTTTTGCGCGCCATGTGGGTTCCAGTGTTGTTTTCTCATTTACCATGCACTTACCTTCATAT
>JAOTQH010233976.1:0-13423 GCA_025631255.1 Cornus kousa
TAGTGGTGATCTCTAAACCCCAAGATCTCTCTCTATTGTTTTCTCTATCCTTTGATTATTTGTTCTATATTAAGCATTGTTTAGTTTTAATTGTAGCTTAATTCAATCAACCAATAACATTTTGATCATTCGACCTACTAACCCTAATCTTGTTTCCACAACCAATACGACCCACCAATCCCTTGGGACAATCTATACTTGCCATTGCTACGTTATTAGTGGTGAAAGGTAGTAGTGGCACTTTATAAATTTAAAACTTGGTCAATCTCACCTTAGCACACTTTCAAGCTATGTGACTAGACGACCACCAATCTGAACATGCACGCAAACGTAAAAAGATATTTAAGACGCGTTCCAACCCCAATGCAAAATATGACCTATCAAACCTCAATTTTGCATAAAATTGCCTAAAAATGTGAAATATAACACCATGACACATAAATGAAAATGAAATGGTGTTAGGCCCTTGGCCACACCTCATACATAGCAAATGAATGCTAAAGAACAAATTTTATACACAATGCACACTTCGATGCAAAAATAACATGATAAAATCCTTGATTTCCATATTATTCCCTTTAAAGGTAAATTCTACATTTAAGTGTAAACATGTGATTCAAATGAACTTTGGCCCTTGGCCATATATCATATACATAAAATAAATGTCAAAAAGTGCGCTTAGGCACACATTACATATCTCAAGGCCAAAATGACATTTTAGCCTAACTATATAATACAACTTTAAAAGGAAAACGAAGCATGCTAACACTAGCATGCTCGTTAAAATACATCAAAATATGATAGGGTAACCTAGGGATGTTGTGCATCCCAAACCAAGATATCCATACCTGAAAAATAACCCAATAACTTAAGGTGAGCAAATAAGTTACTCGTAGGGAGAAGTGCATGCGTATACCCTAAAGTTTCAAATGCCATGCAAGTTCAACATAGATCATCACAAGGGATCATTCCTCCAAATGTCTATATTCCAAGGTGAACTAAGGGATCATCTCAAGCTATTCATCCAATTGAAATGAACTACGGCATAACAATATACATGCTTAAGTATACAAAACGATGTTGAAACCCAATATACGACATACAAGCACACACTTTCAAGTATACTAAACCATACTAAAACAAGTAATGCAATGTTTAAGCATACATACACAAGTATGCAATTAATATGGAAAACTCGTAAATCAAGTATACAAGCATAAGTATACTAAGCTAAATAGGTACACATAAGACAAGTATACATGGCACAAGTATACTAAAATGAAATCCGAATATACAAAACAAGCATACAAAGCGTAAGTATACTAGATGGAATTTTGATACACAACAAGTATACAAGTTCAACTATACAAAAAGATATTCAAATACACAAACAGGTATACTAGTTCAAGTATACTAAATGAGATTTTAAAATGCAAGGTAAGCACTAATTCACAAGCTATAAGTAATCCATGGTTGACTACTTGGAATTTAATGCAAAATTTGATAGTGGAAAGACTAGGATACTTGATCATGGACCAAGCAAGTTATTCTGGGCAATTACGACCCACAAGGTACTACCTAGTGCACGCATGTATAAATTATTCTGGGCAATTACAACCCACAAGGTACTACTTATTGCGCAGTTCATATGACTAAGGAAACTCTTGTCTCCGTATTAGAACCAAACTCTAGCCATCACATGTAAATTGTCCTCACAAGCCTTCCAAAATTAATAAGTTCAAAACTTATGCAAAATCAGTACGTTAGACCAAACTTATATAAAATCAAATAATGCATAAAAACCATCTTCCATGCACAAGTAAGGTCGAGTCCACACAAATCATGTCATAGAATTCAAGTCTAAATGGCATATGACATGTTAAGTTCTTAATATGCAATTTATACACAAAACAAGAATATTTTACAACAATTGAGCCAAATTACCATCCTAAGCCATAAGTACTAAATAAGCTACACTTTAATAACTAGCTTTCAAGGTAATCAATTGTAATATTCTAAACAAGCTATATACATAAACAAGATATATTTAAACAAGCTAAACAAGGCAATGATATTATACATCATGCTATGTACAATTATCATTTTAAGAGGCCACAAGTACTAATTTTATAACAAGTTAGTAGCATGCTCAATCACAAGGTAAAAAATGTCCTATATTTCAAGAGATTATCACCTAAACATGAAATGTCGTTAAAATCAAATAATTTAGTAAATAAAATGATTTACTCATGGCAAGATAAACATGTTACCAATGCTTAGAATCATGAAACAAGCTATACTAAACAATTAAGCTATAACCTCAAGGCTACTAATTATCATATTATCTTTACAAAAAATATATATATAAGCTAGGCATGCTTCAAATCATGAATTAAGCTATACAATATATATATATATATATAAACTACAATTTGGCAAGCTATACATATATATACACCAAACATGCTTTTAAAACACTAAACCCTAAGTCATTTCAAGGATTTACAATCTATATGCAAGACTATGGTTTAGTAAGTATGTAAACAATATATATTAAGCTCCAAAAACACTAAAGCACTAAGGAAATAAACATAAAACAATCCCAACCTCACTTTGAGATGAAATCTCAAATCCCCACCAAAACGGAACCGCTCCGAATCCTACGATACTTTGGGGTTTTGTCGGCAACAACAAGGTAAACATTAAACCATAAGGAGGTCACACCAAAATCCAAACTTGGCTTCAAACCCGAACTCGAAAATGGCCAAAATGGGATTCCAATTGGTTGGAATTGAAGGACTCACTAAGGTTGACATTAAAGCCTAAGGCATCACCGAAAGTATCCAAGGGGAAGGAGCTAAAAAGAGGGAAAGAAGAGGGGCAGCCCTTTGGGCTTCCATGGCTGCCGGCCAAGAGAGGAGAAGATGATGAAAAATATCCCACTCACCACCTACTTATAGAAAAACTCAAAAAGTGCCCCAAACGGATCTCGCCGGGCCTGAAAAAGTGAAATTTGAGTTGACGCGCTCAAACAGCAACACACCATGAACAAAAAAGAACCGAAATGAGAAAAAATGAACAACAGAAGAAACGGCGTTGAAAACCAAGTCTCAAGCAGAGAGATATGCGACAAACAAGTTCGGCGGCAATCGAGGTAAAAAATCTAGAAACTGGGGAGATCGACCGCAAGATAATTCTAAGAGTATACAACTCAGTGAAATGTGAAAATGAATCCCGTACGAGGATTCAAGCCCCAATGAGACACTTTGCTATTAATTTTTATTAATTGCACAAAGGCCTCTACACAAAAGGATAACTGCGCAAGTGACCTAAATGAAAATATCTTCCAAAAGACATTTTCTTAAAAACCCCCAAATCAAAATATCTTAAAAAGATATTTATGAAAAACACCCCAAGAAACGAAAATATTTCTGAAGAATCTTTTTATCCATGCCCCTACGGAAAAAAGAAACAACCGGCGAGCTTTTCTCCAAAAGTAAAGCTACGCATGATATGTAAACCAACAAGAATGAAAGCGAAGTCAAAAATCAACTCCGACCACAAAGAATGAGGTTACACGGAAGGAAATTTTGACAAAAAAAATTAATCCATAAAAATGGAGAAAAAAGAAAAGAAGAAAAATAATTGGGTTATTATAGAAAAAGTGAGAGAAGGGAAAATACAAGAGTGAAGTTAGAGGAAGTTTGATTCATGTTTGTCAAATGAGGAGAATTAGTTTGGTAGTTTGATTTAAAGAAATATTTTCAAATAAGGAGGGCATCTGTGTAATTGTCTCAAGAGGAGCTGAGAGCACTATGGACCAAAAGAGTATTTTACGGTATTTGTAATTACATGGACCAAAAGAGTATTTTACGGTATTTGTAATTACTTTTTTGCCGTCCCAAAAAATTAATACTTGTATTTAGTGGCTTTTTACCCTTTCCATGTCGTATTTTTAAATTAGGCTCTAAAACTAACAAATATTAAATTTTCCAAAGAGGAAAAAAGAAAAGAAAAAAAAAAAAAAAAGGGGGCACAATGGGTCACGTGACACACGTGCTTTAAGGCTTGAAGGAAATGAGGGTTTTTTAGGTTCTCTCGTCATTCCCTTAAACCCTTCTTTCACCCTCATTTCCCATTCTCTCTGCAACCGTACTGTTCCATTCATGAATTGACACATTCCCTCTTCGATTCTAACCCCCAATCCCTAAATTCTTAATGTAACACTAACCTTAACCCTAATCTAGTCCAATCCACCATGAAACCTCTCTGTGGAAGAGCCATCTTCATCTGCTCTTCACGCTCTCTCCTCATCAATTCAACCAACAATGTTGAAATTCTCCAACACGGCCTAAGAATCTCCCATTTCTCAACTTCCTCAAACCCATTTCACTCTTCATCATCTTCCTCCTACCCTTGGCGACGCCAGGAAGAAGAGAGCCGAAATGTGAGGGTTTCGGTATGGTGGGACTTCGAGAACTGCACAGTACCAGCTGGTGTGAACGTATTCAAAGTCGCGCAAAGCATTACTGCTGCAATTAGGGCAAATGGGATGAAGGGACCGGTTCAAATCATGGCATTTGGCGATGTGGTGCAGCTTTCGAGGTCAAACCAGGAGGCCTTGTCATCCACGGGCATCAATCTCAATCATATTCCTCGTGGTTTGTTTTCAATTTTGATACTAGTATTGTTGACCTTAATTTGTTGTTGAAATTTAGATTACTGATTGGGTGTAATATATATACACACACATATAAAATGATGCCCTTTCATTATGTTATGAGAGTACATGCTTCCTGACTTAGATATGTCCTCCAAAAAATATTTGTTGTCTCCTTTATCCTTGTTATGATGCAAGTGTTGTTGGGCATTACCACTAGTTGTATGCACTTGCATAGAGTGCTGATCATAGACAGTAGATAATCATACAAGAAACACAAGATTTAACATGGTATGTTTTTACCACCCAATAGTTAGTGTTATTTTGACAATAAAATTTGAGGGTTTCTTTTTAAAGCCATTTTAGTGTGACATGTTGAAACATGATACCATGTTCAAATCGTTGAATTTAATGTGATATGATATGGTTGACATGGTACACCATTATTTTGTTCGGATTCTCTTGTTTTTAGAATGTGGGTAATTTGGCTTCTGAAGTTGCAACTTGTAAGAATATGTTGTTGTGGTGGAGCTATTGATACATGTTGAGTTATTGGTGTAATGTGTTAAAAGAGTAGGACAAACTCTTGCCTTTTTTTTTCCCCCTTATTCTGTTTCAAACTTTCAATTGTAGCATCTAAAAGACTTGATAATGTTTGGTTTGTTTTTTTTCCCTCTGTTTTTTCTTTTCATTTTTTTCTTTTTTGATAAATAATAAGAATTGTCCCTTAACTCCACCCTTACCAAGAAAATATCATGGTTGGTTATACCTTTGGGCTACAATAGGCTTTGGCATTCTCTGCCTGCTTTGAAACATCTCGTTCTCTGACCTTTGTAGTTATGGTAAGTAGAGTTGCCAAACCATCTGATATGGGTGATTATGAGGGAATTTTTTTTTACCTGTTACTCTCTAGTTTTCTTGGCTTTCTCATCTGCCTTGACCAATATCACTATTAATATCTTCACCATCTCTTTCAACCATTTCATAATTCCAGTATTCTTGTAACTTAAATTTTGAAGTGGTTGTATCCCCAATATGACATTCTTGTCTCAAATTATCTAGTCAAGTCCATTATACGGTTTTAAACTTCACCTCCTCATCCAAGTAATAGACGTGAGTTCTCTTCGACTTCTCTTTACCCTCTCCACACTCAGGTAGGTCTATTAGACTCCTGGGTTTTTAGGCAATTTATTTGGAATCTTGGTTGTTACCTCTCAATGAACGATTGACACTTCGTTCCATGATGTTGTTATTATCAGTTTTTGCCATTGCTAGGAAAACCAGTAACAAAACGGGTATTTAAGGAAGAACGATATGTCTTACATTAATGTTTTGTTTGGTTGGACGGATGGAAAAATGGATGGAAGAGAGAGGGGGAAGGATGGATGAGGCATCCCTAGGGAAGGGAAGGTGTCTCCCCCATTTTTTGTTTGGCCGAATAGAATGGATAGTGTAGAAAGGATGGATGGAGTGATACTTTTTTTTTCGTTTGGTTGGAAGGAAGGGAAAGAGAGTTTTTATACTTATATATTTGTAGGTTGTTATCCCTTCTTTCTCTCCTCTCTTCCCCCCAACATTGGGCGGATAGAAAAACATAAAGGACCCTCCTTGCTTCCTCCCTCTCTTCCCTTCTCTCCAACCAAACACGAAAAGGTTCATCCATCCCTCCTCTCATCCATCCCCCTCAATCCTTCCCTCCAACCAAACATAGCATAAGAGTGTTACCATAAAAAGGGGAAGATGGTAGTAGGGAAAGGTATGGTAACATTTGGTCCAAGTAAAATTATGACATTAGACATAGCAGAATAGTAAAACACAATCATATAAGCAATCCCAAATAGTTGGATGAAGCTTTGTTGAGTTGTATCATCATCATCATCATCATCGTGTCATCATCAATTTGCCTCTCTTTTGTTTATTTTCCACTATGCAAGTGTGAATATATGTATTATACAGTTTGACATTCTAATTAATTGCTGATATCCTATTGTGCAATGGTATAACATTCTAAACTGATTGTTCATCCTAAATAATATTTGTGCTTTACGTGCTGACACAGCAAATGTTGTGTAAAAATGAAACCGGTCATGTTATGTGAGCAGGAGTTGTTGGGTATACTATACTTTCACTATTTGGATTCATTCTTGTTTGTTGTATGGATTGTAACTCTTTCCCTATGCAAATTATTCTCAATTCAGGGGGAAAAAACAGTGCTGATAGATCTCTTCTTCTTGACCTTATGTATTGGGTTTCTCAAAATTCTCCACCAGCGCATCTTTTCATCATTTCTGGTGACAGGGATTTTGCTACCATTTTACACCGGTTAAGAATGAACAATTACAATATCTTACTTGCTAGTCCAGAAACTGCTCCTGGTGTCCTCTGTAGTGCTGCAAGTATTATGTGGGGCTGGAATGACTTGGTTAAGGGGGAAAACCTTACTGGTAAGCATTTTAATCAACCCCCTGATGGTCCTTATAATTCTTGGTATGGCCATTATAAGATGCCTCTTGAAGACCCATTTGCTGTTCCTAAGCAGCCAGCTTTTCCACGGACTGAGGAGCTGTCAGAGTCTGGTTCAGATACTAAACTTCGTACAGTTCCAAAAGCAATTGTGAATAAGATTTGTCATATATTAAATTCATACCCCAGAGGGATCGCCATTTCAGATCTTCGTTTAGAGTTGTCAAAGGGTAATGCAAGTATAGATAAAGACTTGTATGGTTATAAAAAGTTCTCCCGCTTTCTTCTATCAATGCCACACATTTTAAAAATTCAATCTGGGGGTGAAGGCCAATTTTCCGTATATGGCATTGCCCCAAGAGTTTCCGAACCAGTTGCCTCCCCTCCAGTCAATGCTACAAGGGCTGTTACTAATAAAGGAGAGCCAGATTTCACAATAACTCCTAAATTAAATGGTCAAAACAGCTCTACTGTTAAAGCTGTATCTGAGAAGTCATCACCTGTTCCATACTCTCAAATCAATGTCAAGGAGCCCCCAACAAAATTGCAAGAGCCTCCAACAAAAGTGCAAGAGCCAAAAACAAAAATGCAAAAGCCACAAGCAACAGTGCAAGAGCCACAAATAAAAGTGCAAGAGCCACCTCCACTCATCGAGAAGCAAAATAATGCTGAGATAACTGAGAGGTATTTGCATTCTGAGGAGGAATATCGCTCTATATCCGAATTAGGATTGTTCAAAAAGATATGGAGGAAATGGTTTGGTTCTGAGAAGAAAAGTTGTAGCATACAAGAGAGGAGTTCTTCTGGTGGGAACACGGAGAGTACAAGAGCTGAAGAAATACATGTGAAGTCAACAAGTCAGAAGAGTGCTGATCCTGTCGCTGTACTTTCTTTTTCTTCATCTAATAATGAAGCAGAGATGAAAGAAAAGACTGATGAAAACACTGAGTCCTACGATTATAAATCCAGAGGGGATCCTGGTTTTTTTAACCAAATGATGAGCTGGTGTAAGTTTTGGAGGAGGAGCCCTAACTCCAATAGTTCAAGTGAACAATCTTGTGAAAAACTGATAATTTGTGATCAAGGAGCCCTAACTCAAAAAGATCAAAACGAATGATATATGAAAGAATCATATATCATGATTCTGGAAAGCAAGAAATCTCTTGAAGAAATCTTTCTGGAATGACACGAAAGCATTTATGGATACACCCAAGGACTAGGTACATGCTTCTACCTGCTTTTCCATATCTATTTCCAGCTTCTGGCTTCCATTGATATTATAATTTCCAATCAAGCTTTTGGCATTATATATATATATATATATATATATATATTTATCATTGATGCAGAATTTTTGGAACTATTTCTTCCACAATAAAAGTTCTAAGAATGAATTTCAACTTTGTAGATTTGACTTATTATTTTCTTTTTGCTGACAATATGTACTGGATATGGCATCATCGGGCAAAGGCCGTAGAGGAAAATTTTTATTGCTCAAACAATAATCAATTATTTGTACTAATCCTTCCTGGGGTTAATTCTATGTTAGAACTGTAAAATACTAGAAATATCAAAGTCTTGAACCTTAATTTGTTTTCTTGTTTCTCATCTGGAAATAACTGATTTCATAAGACTCATCCCTCTGAGAAGCATGCACATTTGATGATGAAGCACTTGACATCACAGGATACTGCATATATGGCGGCATAATTGGCTGCATGGGTGGACCAAGGTAGCACATTGATGGCGCCCTTGGGTTGTTCATAATCATATTCTAATCTAACACATCCCCAAAAAGGCTGGATCATAGTAAACCGGCCTGTTCAGTGGCACATACTGTGCATTACTGCTGCTAGACGTGCCATCTGTATCGTTCATCATCGAATTAGGATTGAAAGGAATCCGGTGATGAGATTGATCGAATGGATTATAAGGAATGGGAACGTTGATATGATCACGTGGGATGATTGAAGAAACACAAACAGGCTGCTTTGGAAGAATTCCCTGTTGCAGGCTTGAGCTTTTCCTAGACAAGCCCGCATGAAACAAAAAGGCGGGTTTTGAGATGATTGTGTGATGCTGCCATTCTTTTGTCACCCTCAATGAATTCAATCCTTTTCTTCACATTTGAGGCTTGTTCACCAAAAACATCATGTAGTTCGTTCAATTGTACCATTGAGAGTTCGTTGTATCGATCATGGCAAGTAGTGGACTTAGCCTCCTCATTCTTCTTGCTCTGTTTCGCGAGCGCCTATTCAAGTCTCTTCTTCCGATCCTCAAAGAAGTTGGACAAATAAATGGTCCTCTTCCTAAGTTCTTCTTTGGATTGGCTTTTGTATGAGTCGATCAACCTCTTGATCTCACTGACATCAGTAGGCCAGATCTCTGGCTCAATCGGACGGTCATCCAGTTTGGGACCATAAATGATCATGCATTCTTTCACATCACATCACAAAGAGTGAGTTCATAAATTTTCTTCTTCAAGTACTACTTTCTTTTCTGGAAGGTTATGTTACGAGCCCTTTCATTAGCAATGAGTTTCATTTCTAGTTTTGCTTGACCCATCTGAATATTGTTTAGTAACATCAACAAGTAATTCCCAACCGGCCAGTGGCTTAACGGTATCAGACCCTTACTTTTCAAAGGGAGATTAGGGGTTCGACCCCTATTTTTGACTTGCATTTCTCCAAAAACCAAAAAGTTTGATCATGATCATTAAGGGCATGTTTGGTTTAGTTCTTGTAGAACAATTTTATGTTTTTGGAGAAATGCAAGTCAAAAATCAGTGCACAATTTCTTTTTGAGTTAAAACAGTTTTTTATAAAAAAAATCAGTTAAAATAATGTCTACTTTTATAGAACGGTCTATCATAGTTCTTCATGAAGAAATTAACTAGACACACATGAATTTTGAACGTTTCTTGCCTTGGTATGCTATAAAGTTCCTTATCAATACATATATACATGTATATATTAGTTTAACAATTATAATAAAGGCAAAAGACAATAGATTAATTAACGGATTAAATTAAAGTCACAATTCTCTACTAACAAACAAAAAGGAACAATAATAATTGAATAAATTAACTAGACCAAAAAAGGTTCAATAATGGAAGAAATTAACTAGAGGTACCTTATAGCTTTAATGGAAGAAATTAAAAGTATTCCCATTGCTTTTAAAGGGAGAGATTTACTTGGATGTTTATAGCTACTACCAAAAATACATGATCCGATTTCATCATACTAAAGTTTTGGAAACTAGCCAAAAAAAAAAAAAAAATGTTTGAAGTTTTGGAAACAAAATTAAAATCTGCTTGGCACTTTTATAGAGCTCAGGGCTCTAAAACTCCTTGAACTGGTCTGGTTTGGAATGGTTGCAGGCCTAGACTTTCTGTGTTGGCAGTCCTGGTAACGCAGAGGGCTAACAACTTAACGAGTCTCTTTACAATCTTCAAAGAAGGGGGACTGCTTTACGTCATAACTGCTATCGGGATGAGGATTCAAATGATCATATTTTCTAGACAAGTGCTAAGTTACACTTTATTATTTTTTAGGCTAATTACTCTCTCAATATTTTCTTTCTAAAAGTAGAAAGATTCATATTCTTACTCTACCGTAGTCATCACACAGGTCAGCAAACCTATCAAAGTAGTTCTCCTCTGCCATCCATTAAACAATTGTCCACATAGTTTCAAACCAACACAAAAGAATTATTTACACATTATTTACATATCCTTCTCTCCATGATTAATTATACATAACTTCAAAAAATACAATTAGGTTCCAAAGGAAAATCTGAGTGAGGGATACTCTCTCTGGCTCCGAAAAGGAAAGCTAATTATGCCACATCTTATTAGTGATAAAATTATGAAAATCACTTAATGATGTCTATCATTTTCCTATTTTCTACATGTGTGTTTGCTAGGCAAGTTTTTTTTTTTTTTTTTTTTGAAAGATACAAAATGGTCATTGGGCCAAAACAAGCCATGGAACTCGCAAAACAAGCTCACAAATTTGAACAGCCCAAATAAACCAGCCCAATATCCTTAGTTAACAACTAGTTAAGCAGTTAATTGAGGATATCAAGATAACAGTTCCAGTGAGCAGACCTAGCGAAGGACATGGATCCTTTCCTGAGGGCATCTCTCTCTTGCTCCCTCCAAAACTAATCTGAGTGCTAATATTATGACACGTTATTCATTAAGACACGTCATTTGTATCATCCCCCTTCTCTCTTCTTTGTCTCTCTCTCTCTCTCTAAATTTTAGAGACAATACCAAATTTCTCTCTCCCTTTTTCAGTAACTTTCATACCCAAATTTCTCTCGCCGGAATCCGTTGCTGGGTTCTTTTTGTGCTTTTTCGTTGCCGGTTTAAGATGATAAAGTTATGAACGTAATATATACACACACACATATATATATAGATAAAAGAAGAAAAACACATACAAATGATTAATTTGTTCAATTGATTTGTTTTATCAAGACAAAAACAAAGATCAAGAGTGGATACTTTTAACCAACATCTGAGAAACCATTTATTCCTCAGTTGCATATATATATATATATATATATATATATATCAGCACATCCCTACAATGTCAAACTATGTTTTCTCTCTCTAGATTTTCTCCCTAATTTATTTATTTATTTAATTTGGAAACAAAAAAGAAAAATAACAATGAATTGAGTCGATAACAATGTTTCCAACAAGATCAGTCGACTTCAGGGGAGGAAGGTTGACATCGATGTTAATGAACTTTCTATGGGGACTGTGGTCAGAATAATTGAAATTAACTGACGGAGGAGGAATCGCGAAAGTTGAGGTCAAGCGATGGAGGCAGAAGCGGAGCTGGAGGACTACCAGAAGAATCGTAATTTCAATCCACGCGTTTCCTTGCTTTTACCGTCATTAACGGCGTTCGGTGATGCTTTTTCTCTGGGTCCATATATTTTGTTTGGTGTTCTCTCTGAGATTTAGAGAGAGGGAGAGGAAATAGAGAAAGAAGCAAAGGGGGCAAATAACGTGTCTTAATGAATGATGTGTCTTAATATTAATCCCTAAATTAGTTTTGGAGAGAGCAGGTTAGAGATGCCCTCAGGAGAGGATCCGGGTCCCTTAGTGAAGTAGGTAACGATCATATGAATATGATGATCATCATCAATCCGGTGGACTGGGAGTAGGATGACAATAAAAAGGCGGTAAGTTCCAGTCGGAGAGAATGCTTCTTGAAGCCAAACAATCTTTGAGGTATGTGATACTCCCTAATTTCGAAACACGGGTTGATTAAGTCCGCGCACAAAATTAGAGAAATATCAAAACAGTTAAAGTATTTAAACAAGCACAGAATACAAAAAGAAAATAAATAGAATAAATAACTCGCTGAAATGAATAACTATTAAATAAATTTTCATTAATAATTCTCCAAAAGGTACAACTAGGGAATCTCGTAAATTAAGGACCCTTTAACCAAAATCCACTATTCATAAATCCATTAATAATTATCGAAGTAATAATATCCTACTTTGAAATAAATTAAAAAGAATGGATAAGTCCTCCAGCTGCGGATCCTCAACCTTGAGACTTGGAACCTCTAATAACCTGAAAAAAAATAAATCGCGGGTTAAACCCTACGAGCAAGTTAACTCTACCAGGCCTCTGAAAACCAATAAACAGATCATCTCTGCTCAAAACCAAACCTAATAAAGTTTTAACTTTAATAAAGTACGATATACATATCTATATATAATTATATATACCATACTAATTACATCCATTAATAGGTTTATTAAAATTTCATACCTATTAAACAATGATTAAAAAAAATAATCATTTCTAGATCAATCTACCATTTCTTTTAAAAAGTAACTCATTTAACCTTAATCTCATCCTAGTCAGCTGTTTAATCATTTAAACAATAAATTATAATAAAAAGAATATTATTTTTAATCCCAAAACTCGATAACGATTTTAATTCTTTAAATCACATATCCAAAATCTAAACTTTGACAAATCATTCATGTCTCCACCTGTATTATTTTGTTAATATGTATAAAATAATATGCTGACCTGTAAGTATTAGACTATTCTAATTTAAGAATATCTAATCCTAATCCAACCTATACATATAATAACCATAGATGATATTTTAATCATCTAACACACATCAATATAATAATGCTTTGGCAAATCAACCATGCCATTATAAATATATTCGTTTATATGTTGGCAACTCAACCATGCCTCCTTAAGTATTTTTATTTATACATTGGCAATTCAACCATGCCTCCATAGGTATATTT
>JAOTQH010233996.1:0-13423 GCA_025631255.1 Cornus kousa
CCACCATGCTTAGCTAGGATGGTTTATTTGGACGCCTTTCGGGCGGGTCGTTTCGTGTGGTACTGGATTAAAAATTGATTCTGATATTAACGGTAATGGATGAACGCTTATTTATTTATTAAAAAAACTCTAGGTAGTACTACATACTTAAACTAATTCTGATATCAACGATAACGAATCAATGCTTATCTATTTATAAAAAAATTTAAATTATTAAAACATATTCACCCATTCATATTCAGTTAATGAAACATATAAACGCATTGTAACAGCAACGCTGCATAATGAATGATTCAACTAATGAGTACTCTACCCTACCTATGGCATTGTAGAGATTATCTTTAACATTAAAGTAGATGAACTTAACGATAACAATCATGAAGTCGACCTATATAGTTTTATTATGCGCTCACGCCCATGTTCCGAGGTTTTTGTTCCCCCACCCACTAAGTCTGCCCCTGAATATCGGGCAGCAAGTGCAGAATTCTACCCTGCCCGTTCCTACAGTACACGTGTAGACTTACCACGTAATACCACCGCCAGCATCTATTTATACGGTTGTAGTGTCACGTGACGGGAACGGGACAAAATCTATATAACCCGTCATTCCACTGCCAATCAATTGCCCCAGCGATGATGCAGTCCTGCTCAGCTCTATCATCTCTCCTCCGTCTTGTCCGTCGGATCTGAATATATGTCGAGATTGTCAAACACAATGCTCATCTATCATCATTACTGTTCTTGTCATTTTATGTCATGAATCAAAAAAAAAAAGTTTTCCATATTAGAGTAACTTTTGCATTTTTTTTAGTGGTGATATTTAAAGTTCACTTTCCTCCATTTAAATAATATAATAAATGAAATAACGGAATTATTCTTCAATAGTGGAGTATTAAAATACTTATAAGAAATACTACTTGAGGTTGAATGTATTTTTTCAAAGTAATTATGTTATTTAAAAAATAAAAAATAAAATAGAGTGCAACTGAAATATTAAAACCATTTTGTCTTTTTCTTTAATTTTCTACCGGTAAAATATTTGTCCTAGAAACATTGAGACCGTCTCTGTTTTTTTATTATTTTTTAGTTTTATTTATTTAACAATGTTTTTTAATTACTGTGTGTGGAAAGAAAAGTCAAAATCACACGTTCATGTATACTACAGTTTCTTTGTTTTATAAATGTTGACACTTCTTTGTTTTCATGTTTTCTTGATTTTAAAAACAAACTTGTGGAAATAAATAATTAGATAGCAAGTAAATCAGCTAGAAGTATTGAATATGACTATAATATACTCGGAAGTGAGCTATTCAGAGTTGGCTTTTAATCGGCCACACACGTCGGATGATTATATTTTGAATCTAACTTGTTGAGCTTAGCTTAATAATTATTGAATGTTCTACAAATAATTAGTAAGTACCACTAATTTGGTTAGTATGATATCTATTTTTTAAAAAGGAAGCTAATGGTCTATTTGGTTTTAAATTTTAGAATAGTTTTCTATTTTTTAAAAAATTAAAAATTAAAAATTTTACAAATAAATTATGTTTATTTCAGTTTTCTGAAAGTTCAATTATTAAAAAAATTTATTTTGAGAGAACTATTTTTAAAATTACAAATTAAGTAGGTTAATTTTTTACTTTTAATTTAATTTTTAAACCTAGTAACCCATTATCTTTATTTTTAATATTTATTGCGAGTACATTTGAACACCTAGCCCATTTAACCTTTTATTTTTAAAATAGGCATTAGTGATTAGTGTAGGGGAGCTAAATTAACCTAGATAAACCAATAATGAACTAGGCCAGCTCTATGATGTGACCTTGGGGCTAGAGCTGATGCCAAAAGCCAATAATTTGCCTAATTTGTCACTCTCTTTGGTAAACCCCATATCAAGTTAACAATGTACAAGATCTTGGGCTAGTAATTTGGCTCCTCCTAGTACTAGGAACTGGTATAGTAATTACTAGGCTAATGCAACGTCGCATAATTCTTATAAACGTGTGTCATTTTTATATTTTGGGTGCAATTTTACTTTTTTTCTTACTTTTTGTAAATTAAATTTGCCACTTTTGCTTTGACACTCCGTTTTTGCATTTGCTTTCATTCTGTATGACTTAGAATCCATACATAAGTTGAGTCATTTACAGTTAGACTCACTAGCTTTATTTCACTTGATTGTTTCAAATACACTTTTTCATGTAAATTTAGATTGTCTATTTCTCTTTGGTTGTAAAGTTTTGTTAAACAAATCTTATATTTTTGAAATCCTTGTTTTAAAAGCTTTCCGTGCATATATTATTTGTAATATTTGAATGTATGGTTTGTGAGATATGAATTTTTTAAGTTCGAAAAAATTAAGATTAAAATAAAATGGTATTTTGGTCCAAATATTAACTCTTTTAACCCTCTTAGATAGTTGAGAGAATTCTTTGGTAAAAAATTCGACAAGAATATTTATTGGAAAAAGACTACAAGTCCTGGGAGATTTTTCTGTACTTTACGCTTTACGTTCTCCTTTATTTCAAGATTCCCAACTCATCAACTAAAAATTGATTGAATGAAATGACATGGCTTGGTACTATGGTCCGGTTAGTTTACTCTTTTAGCTTCCAGTGGCCATAGTATACGAAAATACTAGAGGTTATGGTTGGATAATGCTTACACGTATTCGCTATATCGTCTGATTCGTCATCTTTTTTCAAGTTTGATACGCGATCTGTATCGACCAATTTACACTGACTTTATTCTCGTAATTCATCAGGATCGCGCAAGACAGCAAGGGCTAATTCGGTTTTGGATGATTAATAAAATAGACAGAAAGAGAAAGAAAAGTGCCTTAAAATGCAATTCGATCCTCGTGAAATGTTTTTGTCTTTGAGTTGACAATCTCCTACTTACTCTTAATGCGCTACCATAATGAGATTCTTCCCAAGAGTTAATAATTTAATATATCTAGGGGTTAAATTTTTGGTAGAGTAATAATTATCGTCCCTAAAATTCCAATTGAAGTCTTTAGTTAAGGAATTTTAAAACTTCATCCAAGGGATGGAAACCGTGGCCTGGAGATTTCGGTGATTTCGGTTAGAGTTTTAGGTATGTAGATATTATCTTTGGATTTTTTTGCATTGTTTTTTAGCGTGATTAGAATAATTTTGTTTCTATTGTTTTTGGATTTCTAGTGGAAGTGATAGAAACTCTAGAGAACTCCAACTTAACTTTTGTTTTATTTCATACCATTTTGATTTCTTAATAATTGAATGACACGATTACCCCCTAAGAAATGAAGTGTACTGTATATAGTGGTAGTACATATTGTAGTGTTATGTATTATGTAATATTGCTTTTGAAGGACTATTTTGTCATTTTGTTTTTTCAAGAAACATGTGAGTGTGAATCTGTCATTACCAAAGTGGAGTGCCAATATAATTTTTCATTATGAAATATGGCTTTTTTTTTCTGTTTTTTTTTTTTAGTTCTTTTTAGTTTTCAATGGATTCAGAGTTATAAAAAAATAAAAATAAAAACATTTTTAGATAGTTTCCTCACGTTCAAAAGAAAAATAATTTAAAGAAACAATCTATTGTCTTCTCAATATTTGAATATAATTTTTAACTTACATTTCATAGAAAGTTCTACAGATGTGCACCATAAGACATATATTAGGTATATATAATGACATATATACCCTATGGCATTGCTTTTTGAAACGGACAAATATAAAAATATAATGGTGTCTTCCATTATGTAATTGGGGATGGTAACGGCTCATGTGTTTGTTGGAACAGATTGTGAAAGGTGGGCCACAATGAGTTTACACATTGTTTTTCAACTTGTCATAGTTGTTGGCAGCCTGGTTTGCTTCTTTTCTTTTGTCATCTTTCCTTGCACTATTTATTTATTTATTTAATTTTTATATAAATTTAATATACAATTATAATATTTTAAAAACATAATCCACAGTACACATATGGCTCATTTTTTTTCAAAATATTTGATTGAGTTGAGTTCAATAAATCTTTTCAAAAAATATTTCCACCTTTTTTTTTTAAGTGTCACAAAATAAGTGTTCCATTTGAAAAGTCAATATGTTATTTTTTTATAATATTATCATTTTAACCTTCATGTATTGAATTTATACAAAATAAACCATCACATCACTAAGAAGCCACTATGAATAAATTTGGTAATTCATTTATTTTCAATATAATAAAAAACACTAAAATTTATTTTCTTAAAAAGTTAAATTTCAAAAAAGATTTTTATTTTTATTTTAGGATAAAGAAAGTGAAAGGTTTCAATACCAAAATATAGAAGTACCTTCAAAATATTATAACCTTACAAAAATCAGCTGGATAGATGTAACGGATGAACGCTTACCTATTTACCTAAAAATTTAAATTGTTGAGTAATGTTGTATACCCATTTATATCTAATTATTTTTCCATCTGGATCTGATGTGAGATAAATAACCCTTATTACATTCTCCCCCATCCAAACTCGCAACACCCTCGTTACGGTCGAGCCACTTTGCCTATCCGGGGTGGCTCACCCTGACGCTTGGCAGGGCACCGAATCAAGGATTGAGTCTACCTCTGATACCAACTGTAACGGGTGAGCGCCTGCCCATTTACCCAAAAGCTAAAGTTGTTCGGTAATGCTGCATATCCATTCATTTATATTCATTCATTTTTCCATCCGAATTCGATGTGTGACAAATGATCTTTGTTATAATAGAGGACGTTAAAGGCAGGGATATTTTCCTTGATAAAAGATAGAAAGAGATAAAGGATGAATTTTTATTGTCACATTAAAATAAATGAAAGTTTGAAGGGGTTTTTTTTTTACACTAATTTTCAATTATTTATTGAACTCTTGCAATTCCAATATATAATTAAAGGTGTTAAGTAGTGATAGGACTTATTAAAATAAATATAGTATTTCTTATGTGACAAAATTAATACTACCTCCGTCCCAAAAAAAAATGTTGCTAATGGGGAACTGTGTCAGTTTAATTTGTGAGAGTCATAGATTCCTAAAAATGACACTTTTTATGGGATGGAGGGAGTATAATTGACGACATGGATAACATAATACTTTTGGTGCAAGAAAGACTTTCTTAGCCAAGGGACATTCCAAATGAATATGAGGAAAAGAAAAAACCTTGAGAGGAATTTTTGGAACTATCTTATCGAAATTTCAAGTATAATTTTTTACACAAAACATATTTTCATAATACCCGAATTGAAGCAACGAATCAAAAATGGCAAAAAAAATTATTTTCTTAAAACTAAACAAAAAGATGAAAATATAATTTAAGCAAAATGTTAAACATAAATGTGGATGAGTGAAGTTTGAAGATCAAGAGAAATTTTAAAAATAAATCCTGCTTGGTTCAATTTACTGAGATGTGTTTTCTATTTTTTAAAATTTTAAAACTTCAAAATTGTATTAAAATCTATTTAGTGGACAATTTCTAAGAAGTGTTTTATAAAAACTTAGTTTAAAAAAAGTTTGTTTTCATTGAACTTGTCATTTATAATTTCCTGAAAACTGTTTTATGAGTTTTTGAGAATTATTTTTTAAGTGACAACCCATGTAAGTAGGGATGACAATTTGACCCGCCTTGCACCGCCTTATTTTTGGCTATTTTGGGAGACCGTTTAGCTTATTTGGGCGGGGATGATTTGATGTAATAAAAACTCGTGCGGGTTTGGTGCTGTGATGGGGGCAGGTTGCCCCGCCCTGCCCCGTTTAGATAGACAAATTATTTAAGTACATTTATTTAATTGGTATATATATTTAATGAGCATTATTATTTTACCTATATAACAATATTTAAGTAACAAATGAATTTGATTAGAAGAAAAGTTGCATTGGTGAAGAATTGAAGATGATGAAAAAAAAAAGGAGCAAATCTATTTCAACAATAAATAAATTATGGTCTTAAACGGTGTGGGGCAGGTACCCGCGGGGGTAAAAATGTTAAACGATTGTAGGGATGAATGGAAAATCACCCCATTTTTACGGTTTTGGGCGGGGATGGGGATGGGATTTTTAAACGGTTGTGGGGGTGGGAGAGGATACACCAACCCAAACCCGCCCCCGTTGCCATCCTTAGTTGGGGAGAAGATTGATGGGGAGGTTCTTGCAGTGGAACACCCATTTTCCCCCATCTTTTTCTCTATTACATACTTCAGCTACTTAAAGGTGATACTTATGGACACCACTTTTTTCTCTCTCTAAAAAACAAAACCTATACCCAAATTTCCAACACAACTTGTCTCTCTCTCTCTCTCTCACATACACATGCACATACACACACAAAAACTCATATCAACTTGTCTCTCTCCCTTTCTTTTTTAAAAGTAAAACCCTTTCTAGTACACAAATTTCTCACACAGTATCTCTCTTTATCACACACATACTCATATAAACTTGTCTCACACACACACACACTTGTAGCACAGAGGGTTTTAAAAGTAAAACCCTTTCTAGTACACAAAACATTTTATGTTCCCAAAAAATAACATAACGAGAAACTCGAATCATTTAGCAACATGATCATAACATCTATATACTTTTTTTCAAGTCCATACCCAAGAAAACAACAAAGCTGGCAGCACGACTGTAACTTCGTTCGTTCATGAGGTTGGAGAAGGACAAAATAGGCACACCCAAAGACTTTAAGATGACTGTAATCAGGAAGCTTCCCATAGAGAGACGTTCATAAGGTGTTTGATTGTGTAAAAGTGGTGAAGGTACACGATTCATGGTATAAACAACCATGAGAAATGACGAGCGAGCGGGTCAAGCCCAAAATATGTCAAAGTTTGCGTTCGTTTTGACCATTCTATTGTGACGTGTCTGTACAAGAAGTGTGAAAAACAGTACCATAATTTTTTTTTTTTTTTTTTAAATCATTTTGTTAGTATTCTTGAGCATTATTAGATCGAAAGGTTTTTATATTTTTGGAGAACTGAGTTGTAATCATTTGAGTAAAATCTTGAAATATCTTAAGTAATTTGGAAAGATTTTCATAAAAAATATCCATGGGAATTGTAAAAAATAATTAAGAAAAATAGCAAAAGATCGTGATCCTCCCATAGTAGATGTAATTGAAGGTCTCCAATAACATAATGAATAAGATCAAAAGGAGTAAAAACAAAAGACTCACCTTTATTAAATGGTAATGCATGTTGTTTGCTCAATTGATATGAAATACAATCAAAAGACTCAATTTTAATATGACCTAACAAACCCTTAGATGCTAGGTTTTTTGACACGAAACAATGACGCATGACCCAAGCGAGAATGCCATAACTCAAGAGTAGAGGAGGTGCACCGTGTAGAGGCAGCAAAAACGGTGGGAGTAGGTAGATCTTAGGAGGAGAGTTCGAATAGTCATCCAATCTTACAGATTGTCCTAATGATTTGTCTGAGGATCCTATACAGCACAATTATTAGAATAAAATGTTATGTTTAAGCCTAATTTAGTTAGTTGACCAACAAATAAAAGATTAAGAAAAATATTTGGAACAAGATAAACACTTGGAACAGATTTAGAAATAGTTCTGATATGACTAATAGCCATAGTGGAGCCATTGACTATGTGTATGACAAGTGAATGAGAAGTAAAAGTCTGACTGGTGAGCAAAGTAGGGTCTGATGTCATGTGATTGTGATAAGTAAAATCAAAATACCAAGAATGATGTGTACCTGGTGTGACAGAAAAAGTAGTGAAAGATGCACCTTGATAACAAGATAAAACCTGGTTGAGAAGTTCCTTAAGTTCAGTTGTGGAGAAGGCAGATGTTGCAAGTGAAGATTTGCCAGAAAAATTGTTGACATGCGATGAAGTTGAAGGCGATGTTGACACAACCTAAGTGTTATCCACAATTATAGTAAAGAGTCAAATACGAGTGCGAAACTGATTAATGTTATTCCCCTGAATTTGACAAAAAATATTATAAAGAGAAAAAAAGATAAGTTTTGGAGTTAGAGTGCTTAGTGGCAGATCGATTGTTATTGTTGCTTCCATTGTGTCAGAAATATGATGAGGACCGATCAGGTGTTGACTGAGATAGAGCTGACTGAGAAACAGATGATGGTGTGGCCAATACAATGAGATTAGGTTGAGAACGAAGAGTCTGCAAGCGTGTCTTTTCTTAAACAAGCTTATTGAGAGCTTGATAAAGTGAAGAAATAGGTGAGTGATGGAGAAGTTGGTTACCTATAGATTCAAAATTGCCATGAAGAATCATCAAAAATTGGTAAAGGCGAGGCTGATTAAGATACTCCAAAAAATTTCTTTGCTTAAAAAGGAATGCTTCCATGATGATTCTAAGAGAGTTAACTGATCCCATACGTATTTCATATGAGAAAGAGAACTCATTAATGCGCTGACTTAATTTTTGTTTGAGATTATAAAGTTAAACCATCAATTGATATTGTTGAGCCTCATTAAAGCTGGAGTACCAAAATGTAAGCATGTCCCAAATTTCCTTGGCTGTATTGTAACTCCCAAATTCTATGCCAATGGAGGGATTAGCTGTGTGGTGTATCCACGTGATAATCTTGTGATTATTATTGTCCCAGTCTTCAACACATGTCACATAGTTGTCCGATGATTTTTCCTTGGCTTGAATAGGTGCTTCATGATACCTAGTGACAAAGGACCAAAGCTTGCGACCTTTGAGAAAGTTACAAATAGATTGACTCCAAAAGGAGTAATTATCAACATCAAGGATAACTGAGATAGGGTGAGTAACCTTATTTTGTTCCATTTAGAAATCTTAAATGCAAAAATGGACTGTAAATCTAGAATCAGCACAAAAATGGACTAGAAAGTTACCTTCAATTTTTTTTTTTATTATTATTTTTAACTATTGATGTAGCAGTACAGTTAAAGCTGAGCAGGCTGTTGACGTGTCTGTTGATGTGGGTACTGACGAGGCAGCTGACCTGATTAAAGTGGAATCGGTGCTGACATGGATGATGATGTAGATACTGACATGGCAAGAAAATGGGCCCTAACGGTGATGTGGTGGGTGACTAGGATGTTGATGTGGCAAACTACTAAGGTAGATGTTGACAGGGTGCTGACGTAGCGGGACCAGATCAGTTGACCTAATGGTTTTGGCGTGTGTGGGAGTGCAGTATAGACAATCGGTACATATAGGCGTGTGATGGCAACTGTCGATGTGTGAGAGCAAGTGTCAAAGCGGAAGAAAGAACAGAGGCTTGTGGCGATGCGTGGGGCACGTGTAGGTTCCTTTCCGACTATTTTTGGTGGTGTCGAGATGGTTTAAGTCTTAACTTTCACCTGATATGATCAGAATTGCGAAATGACTTGTTGAGTATCTATATCGGACAACAAACAAAATATTTGTTCTTAATGGGCTATTGGAACATCACTAAGAACTTAAAAAACAAAAAAATAAAGATGAAGAAGGAGGAGTGGATGACTTTAATACCATATTAGAAGCATATAAAGAGAGAAGAAATACAATGAATTATGTTGATATGTGATACAAGAATATGATGGTTTATATAGGGGAGGACGTGGGGGTAGGTTTGCGTGCATGCGCACTCACAAAACTTATTCAATAATGGATCAAATATATAGTTTTGAGGTCCATATTTAACATAAGTTTGTATCCCTTTAAATAGCATCATATAAAAGATTAAAAACAAATAAACAAAAAATTTAAAGAAGAGTTTGTGTGATTCAAATAAATATATAATTTTGTTCTTTGTACATATCGTTAAGATTTAAATTTATAAAAACTCATAAAAATCCTATGTACATTTAATTATAGTATATTATCACTTATAAATAAATAAATATTTTCTGATTAACAAATGTATAAAAGTTTTACATACATTTGATAGCCGTGTGTATGTATATAGATAGATATGTTTGTAAATTTGCCAAAATCAATTTGTATCCAATCTAAAGCACAACCAAGTCATGCACATGCCTTTTCTTTTCCTTTATTTATTATTTATTATTTTTTGAGTCGTGATACTTAGGCAGAAAATTTAGATTGATTTGTTAGGCAGAATCTTTGTGGCACAAAAAGACAAATAATATTTAGCAGTGGGTCATACTGACTCATTACAAAATATTGAATTTCTAATTCCCTAGCTGTTCGTCTTCTATTAAAAATTTATATCCTTTTTTAATTATCTCCATTTTCTTTTCTATAAATATCTTTGCGCTAAAAGTCTGGATGGAATTAGCTGAACAAGAATCACTCATACCACAGGACTCGATATGAGATTTGATGATGAACTTCATGAGTGTCATTGGATTATCTTCTTCCATTTGTTTGTTTCCCATAGAGTGAAAGTATCAAGAAATTAATGATAAAAATAATTAGCTATGGTTTTTTTGCATATAAGAAATAGAACAGTGATTAAAACAATGAAACCTCTGAACATTTCACCCCCTCGCCGACCACCTAACCACTTGAAACCACTTATCCATCCACCTCCCTGGTCCAATGTGAATCACCCTTCACCCCGATCCAAATGTAGCACTAGCCCTTCCACCCATGGTCCAACACTTAAAGCTTTAACTTCACAACCTACTACAGGAAACCCTCCCTTGCCAACCAAACTCCTCACGCCATGTAAACCCCCACTACCTCAGAAATCTCAACCTTACACTCTATCTAAGCCTACACCACCACTAGAATCAATAGGAGTAAAGAACTCAGATAACCTTTATCCACAACCACCCTCAGTCATTGGTGTAACAAACGACAAAGTAAGACAAGCACTATAGAATGATCAAATTCTTAATCCCAAGGGCCTGGAGGTCAGTGATGTGGTTCTGCTTCTAAAAGGTATTGACGTGGTAATCATGGATGCATTTAAGTTCGAGCTTATTAAAGAAGTTGCAAGACTCAAGGCATAGTTGTATGATAAATATTTAGAGCTTGAAAAGGCACGGGAATAAATCAAAGAGGTGTCAAATGTTTCAAAACTTCTGTTGGAGTTGAAGGAGTGGCTGGACTCCGGTCTCTATGTGCAGAGGTGTCACTGGGCAAGGGTGTGGCTCACGCGCTGCCCAAATCCGTTACAGCTCAACTGGATTCATTTACTTTAAATTCAAATTCAAATGTCCCAATTTTTGAGGAAGCAGTTCAAAATATGTTAACAACTACAGACAAAGTAGGACATGACCACTCTTTACCTATCACCTCTTGTCAGTTACAGCCACTACTTGATCCCCCTCTAAACAAGAACCATCCCATTTGTAATACCCTTAATTTTAAAAGGATAGTCTCGGTATTTATTTTATGATTTTATTACATTTTCAAATTCATTATTTGATTATTTGGCTATTTATTTAATTATTTAATTGGATTATTTGTTTTAATTTAAATTGTATGCTTATGAGGTAAGTGAAGTATTGAAGTAATTGTTTATTTGATTGATTCTTAAATAGTGAGTTTGCTTACATTAATTTATTTGTAGATTAAATGTGTTATTTTTATTTTTATTTTAAAATAATTTTCATAAATGGATAGTAGTAATGGACGAACAGTTAGATCAAATGGATTACTTTAATGGGAGTTGATTATGGGTACGGATATTTACCCATATATGAATGGTTGTATATAAATATATAATTGAGTATATACGTGTATAAGGATAGAGTATTATTATTATTAATAATTATTTATTATTAATGCTAATAATAATAATTTAGGTTAGTAAGTTATATGTATATATATATAAAATTATAAATTATGTATATATTTAATTATCATGTATAGGACGTTATATTATATGTAATTATATTTTATTTTCTTTTCGTCAGACTTGGATTTCAATTAGGACTAGGGTTGGATTATGTTTAACCTATAAATACATA
Organism: Cornus kousa; assembly: GCA_025631255.1. Taxonomy (NCBI): domain Eukaryota; kingdom Viridiplantae; phylum Streptophyta; class Magnoliopsida; order Cornales; family Cornaceae; genus Cornus; species Cornus kousa. The sequence goes on from JAOTQH010233996.1 coordinate 11,888, forward strand.
AGATGGTCTGCAATAGGGTTTGTAAACCCTTATAGCAGCACAGAGAGAGACGTGAGAATACAAAGAGTTTTAGAGAGAAATTGAGAGAAGGAGAATTAGGGTTTGGGCCAAGAACAAGGGTTGAACCAAGGAAAGGCTATTGAAGCTTGCTCGTGGGTTGAACTAAGGGCAACAGAGGAGTTAGAAATAGTTAAGGATTGCCGAAAAAACTAGGAAGATGATGTTGAGATTTTAATCCGAAATCTCAAAGGAAAGTTTTTATTCTTACTCTTTTCCCTAAACTTGTGTTTCTATACATGCCTAGGTATTTCCAGGATTAATCAGACATTAATTTTGATTATGTATGCATGTGGAATCAGATTAAAACCATATGCATGTTAATGAAGATTATAATTGCTGTATCTTGAATTTTCTTGCGTGAATACTTGTTTTCATTGGTATTAATAATGCATAATGGATTTAAATAATTTTCTAAAATACTCTGAGACTTAGTTCAGATTGTTAGGGACCTTATTATGGATGAATGGGATGACTGGAAGTTGCCAGAGGTGAAATAGACGATGCAAAACAGGGGGAGAACCGACTCCCTTTTGAAGGGAGGCTCTCATTGAAAAGAGGCGGCTCCCTCTGGAGCCGAACCTACTTAGTGATGAGGCATCTCCCTTAAGGGGAGAACCGGCTCCATGATGGAAGGAGGCGGCTTCTTCCTTGTGTGCTAGGTTTTGACAAGTTTTTGGCCACAATGCTTGGGTTTTGGGGTTCCAGATTGATTTAGGAGCTTCCATGAGGGATTTAAATGTTTTCTAAGGATATACTAAAATCCCAGAGTGCGTACTAATGCATAATAAACCTAATGGTGCTAAGAACTTGAACAATATGAGATTTTTCAAATAAATTTCCATATTGTAATTTGTTCGGATTATTTAAATTGTATACCTTTACACTAGCAAATTCTTATGTATGATTATACAGTTTTTTATTATGTATCAGCGGCATAATATAATTATGTTAATTTACATATTTTTATTATGCTTATTATGGATTAATTGAAGTTTAAATTTATTACTTAAATCATCAATTTTTGGATTTGTGGATTATATGCACCAATATGGGACGGTGGCATATTAGGGACGGATTAGCTCAAAATGCTAAATCCTACCTATTCTGGAATAAGGGAATGGATTAACTAAAATGTTAAGTCCTACTTATAATGCGTGGCAGGTCAACGAATAGTTGAATGACATTATCTTGATTTTGGATGGGTTTTTATATATATGTTTATGGTACCATGATATGAGCTTGAGTTTTAGGATCATGGTTAGGGTGCGTATATTGCCTAGGATGGATAACTGGATATAGTAGACATCTGGGTGCCTTGGTGGGTCTAGGTACACATGCCCACTTTATGTGTGATTTGCATATTACCTTCTATTCAGGTTGAGATAGACTTATAGTCCAGTGAACGTCTTATAGTGTGTGTGTGTGTGTATATATATATATATATATATATATGTACTATTTTGTTATTGTTGAGTT
>JAOTQH010234006.1:0-13422 GCA_025631255.1 Cornus kousa
CAAGCATAAAATTCCAACAAACCATTTTGGGGACAAAGCCTGCACCTGTTGTTGCTTCCTACACTTCAAGGGGTCCTACACAGAGCTATCCCGGCATCCTGAAACCGGATTTAATGGCGTCAGGGTCATTAGTCTTGGCAGCTTGGCCTCCCAATAGACTTGCAGCCTATATTGGTTCAAATATAGATTTGTCCAGTGATTATAATCTTAAGGTAACATCATAATACCATATCATTCAGCACAGCACAGTGCCTGTCTTGATGTCTATACTAAATCAATAAAAATACCTTCTAGTGTTCTATACTCAATTTTATTGATTTCATTCAAACCATGACCATTGTGCGGAAAGAGAACAATAGAAGGTATTTTTTGAATATGGAACTAAGAAGAGGTTACCACAACTGTGATAATAATGACAAACTGTGATAAAGTTGGTCCTAAGTTAGGGTGTAGATGTGACCCTCCTCGATCAGCCAATTAAGAAAGAAAACAAAGTTCTCAACATTTTAGAGCAAAATGACCAGTTTCAAACCCTAAGTTAGGGTTCACTTTCTCAATAACCCTACTCGCCGTCCTGAAACTCAAAATCTTCCATGGCCAATCACCATGGAATTCCTCCACAACTTCTCGTTGCAAACAGGTTACTTGTTCCTCCAACTCTTGTTTTCCAATTGAACTTGTTTATTTCTACTACTTGTCACTCAAATGCAGTGGAGAGGTCCACCTACATTGTCCACATGGACAAGTCCTACATGCCCATAGTCTTTCCCACCCACCATCACTGGTACACTTCCATCCTTGACTCCAAATGACCATCAATCCACCCCAAAGCTTATCTATGCTTATGACACTGCCTTAACTGGTTTCAATGCAGTGTTCTCCCCAGATGAGCTAAACACCCTCAGAAAGTGTCCCGGTTTTGTCTCAGCTTATGCTGACAAAATTGTCACTCTTCACACCACTCACACTTTTGAGTTCCTCTCCTTCAATCACGTGGCCGGACTATGGCCAGCTTCGAATTACGGTCAAGGTGTCATTGACACCAGAGTGTGGCCAGAGAGCCGGAGCTTCAACGACCATGGAATGACCAAAGTGCCCAAAAGATGGAAGGGGGCGTGCCAAGGAGGTGAAGATTTCAATTCTTCATTATGCAACTCCAAGCTCATTGGAGTTAGATACTTCAACAAGGGCTTCATGGCAGCAAACCCTAATACTACCATTACCATCAACTCTGCGAGAGACACTGATGGTCATGGGACACACACTTCCTCCACAGCTGTCGGAAACCATGTTGAAGGCGCTTCCTACTTTGGCTATGCTTCGGGGACTGCAAGAGGGGTTGCGCCGCGTGCTTGGGTGGCCATGTACAGGGTCTGCTCGAGCAACTTTGTAGAATGCTACACCTCCGATTACCTCGCTGGTATGGACCATGCTGTGGCTGATGGGGTCGATGTGATGTCAATTTCTACGGGTTTTAGTTTTGTTGTCCCTCTATATGAGAACCCTTTTGCCATAGCTTCATTTGGAGCCATGGAAAAGGGTCTGTTTGTGTCTACTGGAGTAGGAAATGATGGCCCCTCTCTTGGGTCATTATACAATGGAATCCCATGGGTCTTAACCGTCGGTGCCAGTTCAATTGACCGTTCTTTTGCCGGGACTATGACTCTTGGCAATGGGCTAACCATCACTGGATGGACCATGTTCCCTGCAAGTGCCTTGGTTAATGACCTCCCTCTCATTTACAACAAGACGTTGTCACATTGCAATTCAACTGGGTTGTTGTCTAATCCCCCTTATGATGGCATCATCATATGTGATATCGACACTGTATATTCTCTCTACGACGTTGAGACTCGGTCAAAGGTGATCTCAGCCATCTTTATCTGCGATGATCCACTATTAGCCGAGTTTGAAGAATTTTTTTATCCGGGAGTTGTGATTAGCTCAAAAGATGCAGAGGTAGTGATCAAATATGCCAAAAGGTCTAAGAAGCCTAAGGCAAGCATAAAATTCCAACAAACCATTTTGGGGACAAAGCCTGCACCTGTTGTTGCTTCCTACACTTCAAGGGGTCCTGCGCAGAGCTATCCCGGCATCCTAAAACCGGATTTAATGGCGCCAGGGTCATTAGTCTTAGCAGCTTGGCCTCCCAATAGACTCGCAGCCTATATTGGTTTAAATATAGATTTGTCCAGTGATTATAATCTTCACTCTGGGACATCCATGGCGTGGCTGCTCTCCTAAAAGGCGCTCATCCAGAATGGAGTCCAGCTGCTATAAGGTCCGCCATGATGACCACGGCAAACCCACTGGATAACACTCTTAATCATATTTGAGACCTTGGTTTGGACCTCGAAAAAGCCTCACCTCTAGCTATGGGGGTAGGACAGGTTGATCCAAACGGGGCACTTGACCCCGGTCTTATATATGATGCGAGTCCACAGGACTATGTGAATCTCCTTTGCTCGATGAATCTCACCAAGGCTCAAATCTTAACCATTACAAGATCAAATAGTTACACTTGCTCCAACCCTTCTGATGATCTGAATTATCCATCATTTATTGTTTTGTACACTAACAAAACAACAATGATCACTCGAACATTTCAGAGGACAGTGACAAATGTTGGGGATGGATCGACAATTTACAAGGCTGAGGTTACAGCACCCAAGCATTCCACCATCTTTGTCTGGCCGGAGAAAATTGTTTTTGTTAAGAAGGATGAGAAGCAGAGCTACAATTTGACAATCAAGTACATGAAGGAAAAGAACGGCACGGTGAAATTTGGTTCACTTGTTTGGGTTGAGGAGAATGGAAATCATACAGTGAGGAGTCCTATTGTGGTTTCACCATTTGATGATGATTTGTTGTAGTCCAAGCTTAGAAGTAATCAAATTATCACATTCTATGCAATGAATTTGTAGTGGTCTGTTAAAAAAAACACGTCTTTGAAATACATGATTTTATCAAGTACTATGATTTATTTTACCATCATCTCTACACTATCATTACAGAATTTTCATACTTAATGACAGGAAATCCCGTGTGGTCGAGGATGAATTTTTGAGTAACCAAACAGTCGGGTTGCCCCCAAGTGGCTAGTGCCATGGCACACATAATGTGAAGTTCAAGGCAGTTTATTTGCCTATCATTCAAAATTTAGATTGAAAAATTAAGTGTTTAACCAGAGCATAATATTCAAGGCAGTGTATTTGCAATAAAAAATAATACTACATGTTCAACATGCATGCTTTTTTTCTAAGTAATGTGATTTATTTTATCATCTTTTTACTCTCATAAGTGGTAAGAGGGATAGAATTTTCCTACACTAGTGACAGGAAATCCTGTGGTTGAGGAATGAATTTCTGAGTAACCAAACAGATAAACACATTAGCTAAAATGTTTAATTGAACCGTTCAATAGTTCATTGTATATATGTTATCTATCTCTTGTGTCAATATTTTTTGATTGTGACCCTTTCGTACATGATAACTGCCATCACAAGCTGAAGAAAATTGATATACAAACTGGAACCTATAACTTACCTCCAAAAAGAAAAAGAAAAATATGATTGTTAATTTAGCATTCTGTGTAGAGGAAACAGAGATTAAAGGTATTAAAAATGAAATACACAATTTAATTCTGCATCTGCTAGTTCTATAATATTAATCTAATGTAACACAGTGGTCCTGTCATAAGTACATAATCCTAAAAGATTTAATTTTCACTCACTATATAATATATATCCTTCCCTAAATTTTTTTGCTATTTTTCCTTGCATTCTCATGGAGTAAGTCATGCAATTCTATTTTTTCTGGAGTCCTTTTCAAGATTAACTTGGCAGCTCTCATTTCTCTTAAGGTAACATCATAATACCATATCATTCAGCACAGCACAGTGCCTGCTTTAATTTATTATGATTTTGCATTGTATTAACCTGCATTATTGTCCCACATTTAATCAGCACGAGGGATAAAATGACCAATTCATCCCTGACTTTTATCTCCCCCCCCCCCCAATCAACAAGGAGATCAAAATAGCCTAATTTCCAACCATCAATTGGCCTGGCTAGTCCTTATTTGGCTTTCTTCTACATTCTCTTTTTATTTATCAAAGCGTACCCATTCAGCTAAAAAAAAAAAGATCAAGGGCAATTTGGTGGGGGTGGGGGGTCTGCAGAGAACTATTCTAAAGAACCAACTTTCTATGCTAGTCATTTTGCTATTGACAAAATAAACCAATTAATGACACGTTCTTACCATTCCATGGCTGGGGAAAAGGGGTTGCATTTGTCTATGAATTCAATATAGGAACATTTTGGCTGGTTAATTACCCTGAGCTCACTGTTCTCTAGAAAAAGGCTAATAACTGGACTACGTACATTCTTTTGGATGGAATGTTCAACTTAACAAGTCTTAATCCCAAGTACTTGACTACTAATTTTCCAGTACTTTTCTTAGTCCCGAGTATTTTTTAAATGACATTGATTGATTAAATATAACAGGAATTGTTCTTGGGAGGAGGTTCTGGGGCTGATGGAAATATCAGCCCTGGTGAGTTTTTTCTGAGTCCTATAGTTAGTTTACCAAAAAAACACATAAGGGAAATTTCCTAAAAATTAATCAGACTCCACAAAACCACAACATGTGGCACTAAAAATAAAAAATTGAACGTACTCCATGCATCAACACCATTTTTTTCCATAGGAAGTTCAACATTTTTATGACAGGTAGGGATACAACTCGAAGCCTTTTGAAATGATGAAGAAAAGAGAAAGCATTTTATTTATGAAGTTCAATATTTTTAGGCTGGAGTTGTACTCTAAACCAAGCCACATCCAATCCAATCCAATGCAATCAGCTGGTGTAACAGCAGCATTGATTTGGCTTATGTTCAGCATAGGTGCATTCTCCCCTATGATAAAGCAGGGCTCGGCAATAATCGTTGCAGCTCTTCGTATTTTCACAATCTCCTTTTGGATAACAGCGTCCCATTTTAATGTTAATCCCATCTACTTTAGCTGCTTGCCCTCCTACTAAATCAGCAAAAATAAAATAAAAAATAAGAAGAAGATGAAGTTCACATAATCTTTTTTCATATATGTCCATTGCTCATCTTCGCTTTGCATTTGTTAGTCGACCTAGTCTTTTATTTAAAAAAATAAATGGTGAAACGTTTGTCCTTTCACTTCCCAATTCTCTAAAAGCTAGCTGTAGGAGAAGAAGAAACTTAAGCTTAAAGCCTTAAACCAGTGACCAATAATTTTTACATAAACTAACATATACATCTATATATATATATATATATATATCAATGTTTACCTGAACCCAGAAGCAAAAGGGTTAATAAGATTGCCATTAAGAGTTGGATGCTTGGAGATAATTTGCTTCTGGCCATCGCGCTCTTGTTACTTGATAGTTGATACTATATATGCTTGTTTGTGAATTGTATCAAACCAAAATTAGACAAATCTAATTTATAGATGAAGTGTGTTAGGTATATTAATTTGAGTGGACCAGTCTTAATTCATTTTTATACCTTATTTTTCTTTATAAATTTTATAAATTTGGTCAACCTATTTTTTAAAACACAATGCTGTTACATAAAGCTAATTAATTGATAGTTATTTTATTTTTTATTTTTTTTGTGACCGAATCAAATTGCTACAGCTTGGCAGTGTGGTTTAGCTAGTATTTTAAAGGCATTAATTCTTGCTTGTTATAGAGAGGAGCGTTAACATGAATAAGTTCAATTAAAGTAATTAATTATTATTTATTTATAGCGATGAGTATTTTTTTTAATATATTTAAATTATTTCCAATTATAAGAGAGGAGTATTTTCTTCATATAATTAAATATGTTACAACAAAATCTTTTAAAATATTATAATCCTTTTGTTATAGATGAACTCTGCTAGCTATTTTAATTCAAGGAGAAATTATTTATTAAAATCGTTGCAATGATTAAGTATTCTTTTTTTTTTAAATAAATTTAATAATTGGGGATTATTCAACCTATTTTGTAAAATATTATATAAAGTTAATTCATTGATGGTTATTTTACTTTTTCTTTTTCTTTTTTACCGAATTAAATTACTACGTAACAGCTTGGCAGGAGAGTCTAGCTAGCATTTTAAAGGATAAATATCCTCTTATCCAGTGAGCATCTAACGCAATGATTAACCTCACATTTCTAATATAATTTTGTCATCTCCAAGTCAGCAACTTGAATAAAAAATTTACTAATCTACACTTTATTTTATCACATATATACGAATATTGCTTTATATTGTTATACTTTATTCGATATATTATACTAAAAAAAATATTCTTCAACTTTACCTTTTTATTTGAATTAAAGTACCTTCTTACTTCTTCTCTTCTGTATCAAGAAATCATATAGATTTGGTCCGCCTTCTTCTTTGCTGTTTTGTTCGTATTTCGTTTATTCTTTTTTCCCCCAAATCTGTTGTGGTTTTCTTCTGTTGTTCTTCCCTCTCACCACCATTGTTGTTTGCGGCAAAGGTTTCGTTTTTTTTGGGAAGTTTAATTTTTATTTTTTCCTTTTTTGCCATTTATTTTGTTAAGTGGGATCCATAAAGTGAAAATATATGTTTTATACTAAAGTTGTATGTATAAGGGATTATTACATATAAATGGGCTTAGGGCATCATATTTACTTAGAGGCTGAGTCAAAGTCCCATAGTTTTCCTAAAATGAGTTTGACTTAAAAGCTGAGGTGGCACATGGATTTTTACTGTTTAGAACTTGTGGTGCCTAAAATGCCCTTCCCCTTTTTTCTGTGTTGCCTAAAATGCCCTTTCTCCATATTTTAATATATTGACCTAATTGTAGCCCTAGCATTCGTTCAGTGCAGCCTCTCTCCCTCCGTAAAATCTAAAAGAGAAGAAAGCTTCTCAAAAACCCTAGTTGCTTCTTTACTATTGGTGATTCCACCCATCCCCTAAATAGGAACTGTAACAGCGGAACAACCAAGACTGCCCGATCCTTGGCCGCATCAGTCGAATCGAGAGGGGGTACAGGTACGCTAGTGCTTTTCTTTGGCTATCCCAGCTATCGAGCTGGACTAATTGACACTGCTTCACTCCCCCGTCTTTCTTTCTCTCCGAAGGCTTCAACGAGAAAAGAGGGGTTGATCTCGGCCCGGAGAAAGTCAGGCTAGCAACGCCCAAATAAGATGCCCTCTCTCTCCCCGTCTCTGTAACCCAGCTGTAGCGGCATCCCCACTTCTCAAGTTCAGATTTCTACTATTCTTCTAACTCTCAACTTAATTCCGTCATGGCCTCCCTTCAGGTTCGTCTCTCTCTCTCTCCCACACACACACACACACAAACGTATTGTTCACAATCTCACTGCATAACTATTCTAACGATTTTAATTTTTTGTTTAATTTAAAGTAACTGTTATGCTTTTATTATGTAAACTCATTTTGCTATTGATGGTACTATTCATGTATCATTAAGAATTTATTGGCAAAAGAAGGACAATTGAGAATCAATTTAGTGTTATTTAAAACGTAATGGAATTATTTGTTCCCATGGAGTCCAAATGTCCCCATTCCTTTCCATGATTATATAGTATTGTCATTCTCATCATTTTATCAGTTAAAGATAAAATTCCCATATTGGGAAACAAGAATAAAAATCATTAATAAAGCATGCATAGACTTGAAACTTGAATGGCAACCAGTTTAGATGGAGGCCAAACACAAGTTCATGGTGATATATATATGTGTGTGTGTGTGTGTGTGTGCATATATGAAATTTCAATGTCAATTTATAATTCCCTTGACAAAACCCCACCTTTAATAGTACATGACCTGTAATATGTGAACACAGAAGTGTTGCCTTCTGACATGAACACAAGGTGCTAAACACACAGCACCATACACATAAAAGGTGAATCTTGTTATATTTGAATATCCTATCCTTGTTGTAGAGACTTAAGTAGTGAAGAAAGTATAAAATAATAATAAAAAAAAGTTTCACTCATTTCTTATTTTGCATTATATAGTATGGGTGAAATCCAGTATAGAGTCAACAAGTGTTTGACACAGTAATTCTCAGTTGGAAGAAGTTTCCTACTTCTACAAATAATAGTATTAACATATCCACTATGGAAGTTCCCCAAGAAAGACATAAAAGGTCTAGGGGGAAAAAATTATGAATCAATGCAGAATGTAGCTCAGGTTCTAAAGAATTATACTTAAGTCATTCACTTAAGAGAAACGGAGTCTATAGTTTAAAATAAAGAGAGTACAGTAAGGAAACTGGGAATTTTATATAGTTAAGTTGCACATTAAACCTTCCAATTAGGGGGGCAAACTTTGTCAATGACAAGCACATGACAATCCTCAGCTCTGAAACAAAGAGAAAGAGAGAGAGGAGAGAACCAACTAAAAGTGGGAGGAGAAAAAAATTGATTTCAGATTGTGGGCTACTTTTGGTACTCTGTCCTGCATTTTAAAAATTTCCACTCAAAAGGTATTAACTGAATTTGGTGGCTCTATGTTACAACCCTCCTGGCTTTTAGCTCATCAGCCAAACTGACATGTACTGTGTGCAATGTTTCATGCTCCCAGAGAAACCCTCTTTAAAACAGACCTGTAGAGAGAGAGAAATAGCAGCAGATTAGGAGCACGGTAGAAAAAGAAACAGGACAGTATTATAGAGAGAGAGGAAAGGAAATCGGTGTTTAATGGAAGTGAAAAAAGGAAGAGTAATTAACTTCCAAAAAATAAATAAAAAGATAGAGTAATGACAAAGGTACTACATTTATACCCACGCCTACATCAAAATGAGAGCGCTTGATGATTAACCACCGCCCCTGCTACTGTAAAATATAGAGTACTTACTAGTATATACTTGTGTGTATATGTATAATTATATACATCTACACGAATATATACTCTACACAAGCTTTTTTTACTTTTTGATTGTGTTTAGTTCATGTTTATTTACTTCTTATTTTTACCTTTGTTTGTTAAATAATATTTCAATCTAGGTGGATCTTTACTAATAATTTAACACCTTGAGCTAGAGCTATGGTGTCACAAAGAGCTATGGAGGTGAAGTCTATCATCCTTGATGTCATCTTATAAGGGATATGGTGTCACATAGAGCTGATTTTTACTATGCAGGGCTGTTGGAGCAGGTGCACAAACCAAGCTGACATGAAAATTTGGTTTATGATTAATGCAGTTCTCATGTTTTACCCTAGTACACTTTCTACTCCAAACAAGCCGACATGGAAATTTGGTTTATGATTAATGCAGTTTTCATGTATTTACCCTAGTACACTTTTGCCTTGTTTTAAAATTTTAATTTTGGCATTGTACTTGGTCTCAATTGAATTTAAAGTGGATTAAAGAAAGCTATGGAAGAGCTTTTTGGTAAACCCATAAATTTACATTGAAATACTTCTACTTGGTGGCTAGACTTTAGATTTTTTTTTTTCTTCTGTTTTTTTTTTTGGTTCCTAACAAGAATTTTATAGTTTATTTCCTAAGAATTTTATAGTCTCTTTCCTAAAATGTTATGAATTTATTTACAGGTTTTGGATAGGATTGGAGTGATTTTAGCTTCTAAAGTGGATTTGTTCATTATTTGAAGACAAAGAAAGCTTCAAGTTAAGGTGATTGTTTGTTCTAAAGTTGTAATGCATATGCACTTCTCATGGTTGTTTAGCAGTAATGTATATAAAAAAAAATTAGGAGTTTTCAATTAATTTAGACCTTACAAAACTACTATTTATTCATTCATATATGATGGAAAATAACTATAAAAGAAAGTTAAGTTAACTAAAACTCTATTGCACTATAATTCTTCGAAACCCAGGAAACAAAGGCGATGAAGTTGTTAGGTAAAATAAAATTAATGAAGTTGTTAGGTAAAATAAAATTAATGAAGTAGTTTGGTAAAATAGGAACACAAAATAAAAAGATGCTACCTTTATGTAAAAATAAAATTTCCTTGTATTTTGTACCAAAACATTGTTTTGGGAGAAACTAGAGAATTACTGGAATCTTAATTTTTTTTTTTTTTTCTATCTAACCAAAATTTTTAAAAGTTTTAAAATTTTCTATTTCTTTTATTTTTTGTTGATTTTATCTCATCATACGAAACATAAAAAATTATGGAGCATTACTCAATCGCCTAATTAGTAGAGGACTCCGCCTTCAAACGAAGAAAATTAAACATATACTTTTCATATGTAAAGTCTTTGGATGCATGAATCTTTGACCAAAAGTATGGTTTGTCAATCTGAATATGGAATTGGATTGTTAAGGTGAATGTTTGTTCTAAAGTTGTAATGCCTATGCATTTCTCATGGTTGTTTGAGTGTTTTAGTTGGTGGTTCTCTTTTGTAAACATAATTAATGTAATTAATTAATTTATTGATGCATTAATTAAAATTTAAATTTGTGGGAATTGTTTACCCATTTTCAATTAAAGTATTAGTTTGATAGAACTCCTAATGTTCTCTTTCCTTCGTAACTACACCTGAAATTTAAATTTATTGGAATTGTTTGCCTATTTGCAATTAAAGTAATGGTTTAGTATATAGCTCCTAATGTTAGCAATGGAAATTGTCGATTCGATCTAAATACCAGGCTTTATAAAAGTTTGAACATATCTATCAATCAAGCAACAAACAATGGATAAAGGCTGGGTGCATATTCCTGATAGGTTTAACTTTAAATAAAGAATTATATATATAATTTTTATATATTGTGCATTCATTGTTAGAACATAAAATTTTGAATTTTAAATTGTAGAGTTTCCGAGGAATATTTGAATTTTGGCATGCAAGTGCCCGCTTGAAGCCTGATAATGTTAATTCAATGGACGAGTGGAAAAAATTTGTACAATATGCACGTTCGGCTAAATTTAACGTATGTATTTAATTGTGTTGAAACTTTTTTCCTTCTTCACTTTAATATATATTGATATTAACTTAATTGTGTTATAGGAGATTAGTGAAAAATTCAAAAAAATGTGAGCAAAGCAAACAATGCCTCACACGATGAGCCGCTTGGGTTATGCCCGCTTGAGACAGAAAATGGTAACACTAATTTATTCATTAGCATTGAAATTTTTTTGGATGCAGTTAGTTGTGCACATAATGCAACTTTGATTTCAAACCATCTAGTATATATGCAATGTTTTCATTATTTATTTTGTAGATAAAAGAGAGTAGTACACCCGATGAAAAGCTATTGAGGGTAGATGCTTAGATCAGAGGACATAAGAAGAAGGATGGAAAGCTAATAAATAATGCAGTCAATGACACAGAGGTAACAACAAATGTTTTTTACATCTTTAAATTTTTTAAAATTTATATTTACTCGACTAATAGTTAAGTTTTTTAATCTATGTATATAATTTCAGGTGGCCATGAAAAAGTATGAACTAAAATCTAAAAAAATAGACTCTCTTGAAGATGATGCAGTGACTCACATAATTGGTGAAAATCGTCGAGGTGCACACATTAGAGGAATGGGGTTTGGAGCTACAAAGTCAAAACCTAAGCAACAAGGACAACTGATCAAGAAAGAACAAACAAAAATATACGATGCTAAAATCAAAGAAATGAATCAGCAATTCATTTCTTTTAAGGTTGAAATGAATGAGTTGCACTCAACAGTGGTAAGTATATAATAAATTATATTAATTCGGATTTTGTTTCATTTTTAACTCTTAAGTCGTTAGTGAAAACCTTGCATTACTTTACACAATAAAATAATAATTTTGTTTTGGTTGTGTGTTCTAAGTAGAGTGGATTTAGAATCTGTTTTAACTTTATTATGATAGTATTTGTTTATTTGATTGGCTTGTGAGTACTCAGGGCCAAAATTACTTTGTGGAAATTACTTTGTGATAATATTTTGTTTTGGTTGCATGTATTGTTAATGATATTGTTAATAAATATTATTATAATGTTGGTATTATTTTGAGATTTCAATTCTTGATCTTGGAGATTTTTTTTTATGTAATTTTACGTTAATTTTGAATCCAAATTGTATAATTTTGTAATGAATTTAAATTATTCTCTCATTTTTTTTTTCATGATTTATAGTATGGGAATGCAAGGGTTTCTCCTCAAGTCACTCCTAATACTCAGCCAACTAAAAATTTAGAATGATTGGAATGTGAATTATTAGATTGGAGTGAACCAAATTCAGTTGTTGCTATTGGAGATATTGTGGCTACCCGAGTTTTTCAACCCGGTTCGTTAACGATGAAACAAAAGTTGACCCGGTATCGGGTCCGAAATGCGGAAGCAAAAGATAAAACCTAAGTCTTTAGAGATATAAACCATCTCCAACACACTAATGTGACAGTTCATGAAGTCACAAAACGTAGAGGGAGCGAAAATGGAAGCAAAGGCTCAAAACGGGTAAAACGGTGAACCAAGGGGCAAAATGGTCAACTCACAACAAAAAGGAGTAACTTAACCCTAAACAAGTCAAACAAGGTTAATAAAACCTAATCTAATCATTTCAAGACTTTCCAAGAGGTTCCATGAACATTGGACAAAAATCCCACAAAACGTCCTTTCCGGGTTCAAGCAAAAACTGACACCCTCTTACAAAAACTTGAATAACGCCCACTGTGATTGGATTTTTGGTTCATGGTTGGTGTCATTGGAAATATGACTTCAAGATCATGAATTTAGAAGTTGGAGCATCAAAGTTGAAACTAAACTGAAGCTACTCTCGCCATTTCGGTAGACTGAAATGACCCATTGGTCTACCGAAATGGAGATGCCGAGAGCTGAAAACAAGAAGGAAAAATGATGGTTGCTTCGGTAGACCGAAATAGAGGTTCGGTAAGCCGAAATGACTCATGAACAGTGGAATTTGCTACTGGAAAGTGAGGTTTCAAAAGTTTAAGGACTTCGGTCGACCAAAGTGGCATTTCGGTCGACCGAAATGACTCAAAAAATTGCTCTAAGGCCTGCTATGAAAAAAAATGAATAAAAACTTCCTAAATCTCAAGTGAAATTCCCATAGCATGATCAAAACACATAATATGCAAGTGTGTGAAGATGTGAATGTGCACGCAAGTGTCATATAGATATTTAAACATGTTGCAATGGCCTATGGCCTCATTACATTCCATTTACAAAATTTGACATACCAAACCTCAAGAGTTGATAAAAATACATTTTAGAGCAAAACTTGCAACTTAGATACATACACTTGAAATATAAAGTCTATGGCCATTGGCCTCATGTCATACACATCATATAGGTTCCAAATAATGTGTCGAAGCACACTTCACATGCATTATGGCAAAAAGAGCATGTTGAACCTAGCTAAGTGTTACAACATCCAAAGAAAAACTTAAACATGCTAACACTTGCATGTGAACAAGAATGCTATAAAAGAAGCTTTAAA